>CM056057.1:1866870-2104370 GCA_029574335.1 Rana kukunoris | reverse complement strand
CTCTGATCGCAACCCCCCCGCTCACAGCTAATGTGATGGCGCTGTGGCCCCCCCCTGCTCAACAACTCTGACCCCTCCCCCCTGTTTACCAACTATGATCGGTAGTCGGTCGACAGGGCAAACCCCCAGCTCAACAACTTCGATTGCGGTCGGTCCCCCCCCCCCCCCACTCACAGCTAATGTGATAATGTGATGGCACTGTGGCCCCTCCCCTGCTCAACAATTCTGACCCCTCCCCTCACTTAACAACTATGATCGATAGGCGGTTGGCAGGGCAACGAACCCCCTCCCCCCGCTGAACTTTGATCGCGGTCGGTCCCCCGCGCTCAGCAACTTAGATCGCCCACTCCCCTCTCAACAATTTCGATCCCCCCAGCTTTTCGGCTCGAGGGGGCCCCTTCAATCAACACTCATGCCCAGGGGCCCCCACCACCCTAAGTCCTGCCCTGCCTATCGGTGAATGGTGCCAATCCCGGTATAGATACAATGTAATCAATTGACTGTTTCAGATAACAAAAAAAAAAGAAGCAAAAAAAAAAAAACACGCACCTTCCAAAATCTTCAATAAATTGTTTAATAGAAAATATTTTCTGCTTTTCTCTCCCGTGGAATTTATTATTCCGTATCTCTTGCAATTAAATCTCGTATCTTGTGCTAAGCGGCGATGAATTCCAGGCTGTCAAAAACATTAGAGAGCGGCGGGAAACGCTGGTGAATTGAAGGAAACAAAGACTTGGCGGGGATAACGGGAGATACCAGAAGTTCTTACAAAACCTTATTTTACGATTCGCCGGCATCTATGAAACGTCTGAACACGACGCCTCGTCTGTTTCCATGACGAAATATTATCTTTTGTTTGTTGCTCCGAATTAACTTCATTTGTTTGCTTTTTTTTTTTTACATAGTTGTTTTTTTTGCTCTTTTTTTTTCCGGTGTCATGGTTGTGCTTATGAACCAATTGTCTACTCTATAACTTCACTGTATGCAGAGCCACCGTCAGGAATTATGGGGCCCCTTACACAGCTTTAGGCGTGGGACCCCTGAAGCAGAGGGGGGAGGGGTGGTTCTGTTGCCTCAAATTGAGAAGTGGAGGAGGGTGAATTGAGAAGTGGGGGGTGCCACGAATTGGGGGGGGGGGGTTGCCCTGGGGACCTCTGGGCCCCTTACAAAAAATAAAAAAAATATTACAAAGAAAGGGGGTAGCCATCCGGGCCCATGGGGACCTCTGGGCCCTTTAAGAAAAAAGAAAAAAATATATAAAAATAAAGATTTTATTAAAAATAAATAAAAAAAAAGGGGGTAGGAGAGGTGGGTGGTTCTACTGCCTCAAATTGAGAAGCGGGGGGGTGCCGCCGCTTATTGAGAAGAGGGGGGGCGTGAATTGAGAAGTGGGGGGTGCCACAAATTGGGGGGGGTTGCCCTGGGGACCTCTGGGCCCCTTACAAAAAAATGAAAAATAAATATTATAAAGAAAGGGGGGTACCCATCCGGGCCCCTGGTGACCTCTGGGCCTTTTAATAAAAAAAAGAAAAAATATATATAAAAAAAGATTTTATTAAAAATAAATTAAAAAAAGGGGGTAGCCATCAGGGCCCTGGGGACCTCTGGGCCCTTTAATAAAAAAGAAAAAAATTATATAAAAAAAAGATTTTATTAAAAATAAATAAAAAAAAGGGGGTAGGAGAGGTGGGTGGTTCTACTGCCTCAAATTGAGAAGCAGGGGGGTGCCGTCGCTTATTGAGAAGAGGGGGGGGCGTGAATTGAGAAGTGGGGGGTGCCACAAATTGGGGGGGGGGGGGGGGGGTTGCCCTGGGGACCTCTGGGCCCCTTACAAAAAAATAAAAATAAATATTATAAAGAAAGGGGGGTACCCATCCGGGTCCCTGGTGACCTCTGGGCCTTTTAATAAAAAAAAGAAAAAATATATACAAAAAAAGATTTTATTAAAAATAAATTAAAAAAAGGGGGTAGCCATCAGGGCCCTGGGGACCTCTGGGCCCTTTAATAAAAAAGAAAAAAATTATATAAAAAAAAGATTTTATTAAAAAAAAAAGAAAAAAAAAAGGGGGTTGCCATCCGGGCCCCTGGTGACCTCTGGGCCTTTTAATAAAAACAAAAAAAAAAATATATATATATATATATATAAAAGATTTTATAAAAAATAAATAAAATAAAAGGGGGGGTTGCCATCCAGGCCCTTTAATAAAAAATAAAAATAAAATAAATATAATTTTTTTATATAAAAAAACAAAAAGGGTGGTTGCCCCTGGGCACCTGGGGACCTCTGGACCCTTTAGTAATAAAAAAAATATATATAAAAAAATAAAGATTTTATAAAAAATAAATAAAATAAAGGGGGGGTTGCCATCTGGGCCCTTGACTGTATGTGGACACCTGACTGTCACACCTTCATGGAACATGTTGGAAGTCCGCTTCCAAAACCACGGCCATTAACATGTTGCCACCCCCGTAGTCATTAATATAGAGTTGGTCTCCTATGACCATTAATATGGAGTTGCCCTCCTATGGCCATTAATATCTTGCCCCCCCCCCCCCCCATGGCCAATAATATGTTGCCCTCTCCTTGGTTATTAATATGGATTTGCCCCCCAATGCTCAATAATATGTTGCTCCCTCCCCTATGGCCATTATATGCAGTTGCCCTCTTATGACCATTAATATGTCGTCGTCCCCCAGACCATTAAATCAGATATGGCCTCCTATGGCCATTAATATGTTGCCCTCTCCATGGCCATTAATATGGAGTTGGTCTCCTGTGGCCATTTATACGTTCCCCTTCTCATAGGCGTGAACGGGGAGCTGCCCTCCTATGGCCATTAATCCCCCCCCCCCCCCATGGCCATTAATATGAAGTAGCCCTCCTATTTCCATTAATATGTAGTCCAACCTCATGGCCATTACATTAGAGTTGCCCTCCTATGGCGATTAATATGTTGCCCCCCCCATGGCCATTAATATGGAGTTTCCCTCCTATGGCCATTAAAATGTTCCCCCCCCCCCCCCATGGCCATTATTATGGTGTTGGTCTTCTATGGCCATTAATATGTCCCCCCCGCCCATGGCCATTACCATGGTGTTGGCTCCTATGGCCATTAATAGTTTGCCCCCAGGGTGCTGTGCCCTGCCAGCCCCTCCCACCAGTCTTGATCTACCTGCATTGCGTAGAGAAGAGTAGAGCCCCATGGTGTAAATTGAGCTATGTAATAAAAATGAACATTTTGTTAGCACGTTGATGGGGAACCAGGGAAGATAAAATACAAGCTTAAAATTTATCTTCAGCTGCCTACGGGTGGAAATACTAGGCAGGAAAGGATACTTCTGTATGTGCTCCGTTGCCAGGTTTGGCCCCTCTGGCAGCGATAGGAAGAAAGCTTTTAGCAGACCTACTTATGAAATATGGCGGTGTCCTCCCTATGAACACATCAAACAGAAGGTTGCCCCCCCCCCTTTAGTTGTTCATCTTCAGCATGTACAAATGTTCTTCTACAATCAGCCCCAGGGGCGTTTGGACCCCTCACGGCCTTAGAAGCCATGTGTTGGCATTGGCCATCATGGAGATGGATATGGGTTCAGGTAAAGAGGACCTGTCACCCAGCTGCTGTGTGTCTTCACCCTTCCAGATTGATGAGGTGAGAGGATCGGCCTCTCTAGAAGAAGATTCCGAGATCATTACTCACCGAGGCATAAAGCACTCAGCTGGCTTACATGAAAGGGCCCGGGGCCAAGTGGATCATTTGTATGTGTCTGATGGAAATGTATCTGTGTAACAAGATTATTATTAACATGGAAGTTATTTCACACTCCCCCCCCCCCCATGCTGGAGATTAGGACATAGTTGGGTTGGGTGGGGGTTGGGATGTTGTATGAGGTAGTGAATACCTCCTCCTGAGACTACTGACAGGAGGTGACAGGAGCTACCGGGCTCCTTCTAAAGTCTATGGAAACAGACGTGGGTGTTATCATGTACAGTAGATGTAAGCCAAACTGAATAACGCTGTACAATAGTATATGTATCAAATCAACTGACAATTTTACAAGAAAATCCTTTGTTTGGAGCTTTTATTCATGCTTGGAACTTCTGACCTCTTTTTAGGGTTGCCACCTCATCCCTTTAAACCCCAACACATATTAATTACACCGGTTCTGTGGCTGATTAGGGTGGTAATTAAACTCAGAGAGTTGGCTGGGATGGTCTGCTCATTGTCTTCCCGTAAAAACCAAGACGTAACATTTATATTCCACCCAAGACATCTCCTAATGGTACCATACCATTCCGTGTTCTATCACACCCTACCATAAACCTTGGTGAGGAGAAAAGGGCAGGAGGTCTAAGGGAGAGTACTCTCATCAGTTTGGCCTCTGTTGGGTACTCAACCTGGATTGTTACCCCAGTTATACAGCCAGTCATACCACAAAGGGACCATCGTACACTTTTCTCAGCCCACAGAAATCTGTTCCTACCAAGAAAGGGACAATTGGTTGTATTTACCCCCCAAGCCAATGGTTTCCAGTCCTCCCCTAGTAATAGTTGACCTTCAGGCCAATGGTTTCCAGTCCTCCCCTAGTAATAGTTGACCTTCAGGCCAATGGTTTCCAGTCCTCCATGGGAAGCTCCTTTTTAGTCTTTTATTTGTCTCTAATTTAGTTTCTTAAGAAAGGATCCACCAGTATGTTCAGGGATTTGATCTATTCATTGTCTTCCCGTAAAAAAACAAAAACAAGATGTAACATTTATATTCCACCATCTCCTAATGATGTCAGCAGTAGCTACATATGTTTTCCAAGGCTTTTTCTCCCAGAGGAATGGCATTGCTCAGTTCCTCTCTATTTACCCCAAAGCCAATGGTACTGGTTATAGTTGACCTCCAAGCCAATGGTTTCCAGTCCTCCCATAGTAATAGTTGACCTCCAGGCCAAAGGTTTCCAGTTCTTCCCTAGTAATAGTTAACCTCCAGGCCAATGGTTTCCAGTCCTCTCATGGTAATAGTTGACCTCCAGGCCAATGGTTTTCACTCCTCTCATGGTAATAGTTGACCCCCAGGCCAATGGTTTCCAGTCCTCCCATAGTAATAGTTGACCTCCAAGCCAATGGTTTCCAGTTCTTCCCTAGTAATAGTTGACCTCCAGGCCAAAGGTTTCCAGTCCTCTCATGGTTATAGTTGACCTCCAGGCCAATGGTTTCCAGTCCTCCCATAGTAATAGTTGACCTCCAGGCCAAAGGTTTCCAGTTCTTCCCTAGTAATAGTTAACCTCCAGGCCAATGGTTTCCAGTCCTCTCATGGTAATAGTTGACCTCCAGGTCAATGGTTTTCACTCCTCTCATGGTAATAGTTGACCTCCAGGCCAATGGTTTCCAGTCCTCTCATGGTAATAGTTGACCTCCAGGTCAATGGTTTTCACTCCTCTCATGGTAATAGTTGACCTCCAGGCCAATGGTTTCCAGTCCTCTCATGGTAATAGTTGACCCCCAGGCCAATGGTTTCCAGTCCTCCCATAGTAATAGTTGACCTCCAAGCCAATGGTTTCCAGTTCTTCCCTAGTAATAGTTGACCTCCAGGCCAAAGGTTTCCAGTCCTCTCATGGTAATAGTTGACCTGCAGGCCAATGGTTTTCAATCCTCTTCTGGTAATAGATGACCTCCAGGCCAATGGTTTCCAGTCCTCCCATAGTAATAGTTGACCTCCAAGCCAATGGTTTCCAGTTCTTCCCTAGTAATAGTTGACCTCCAGGCCAAAGGTTTCCAGTCCTCTCATGGTAATAGTTGACCTGCAGGCCAATGGTTTTCAATCCTCTTCTGGTAATAGATGACCTCCAGGCCAATGGTTTCCAGTCCTCCCTGGGAAGTTCCGTTTTAGTCTTTTATTTGTCTCTATTTTTTTTTCTTGAGAAAGGGTCAACCAGTAGGTTCAGGTAGTTGGGTAGGATGGTCTGTTCAATGTCTTCCTGTAAAAAAAACCAAGACGTAACATTTATATTCCACCCAAGACATCTAATGATGTCAGCAGTAGCTACATACTGTATGTTTTTCAAGGCTTTACTCTCAGAGGAACGGCATTGCTCAGGAGTCTAATGTTTTGATTTATTTCCCTCATTCCTGCTATTGGATGCCCATACCATTCTGTGTTCTATCACACCCTATCATCAACCTTGGTGGGGAGAAAAGGACAGGAGGTCTAAGGGAGAGCCCTCTCATCAGTTTGGCCTCTGTCGGGTACCCAACCTTGATTGTTACCCCAGTTATACAGCCAGTCATGCCATAAAGGGACCATCGTACACTTTTCTCAGCCCACAGAAATCTGTTCCTACCAAGAAAGGGACAATTAGTTGTATTTACCCCCCAAGCCAATGGTTTCCAGTTCTTCCCTAGTAATAGTTGACCTCCAGCCCAATAGATTCCAGTCCTCCCCTAGTAATAGTTGACCTCCAGGCCAATTTTTTCCAGTCCTCTCCTGGTAATAGTTGACCTCCTGGAAAAAGGTTTCCAGTCCTCTCCTAGTAATAGTTGACCTCCAGGCCAATGGTTTCCAGTCCTCTCCTAGTAATAGTTGACCTCCAGGCCAATGGTTTCCAGTCCTTCCCTGGTAATAGTTGACTCCTAGGCCATTGTTTCCAGTTCTTCCCTAGTAATAGTTGACCTCCAGGCCAATGGTTTCCAGTCCTCTCCTGTTAATAGTTGACCTCCAGGCCAATGGTTTCCAGTCCTCTAGTGTTAAAAGTTGACCTCCAGGCCAATGGTTTCCAGTCCTCTCATGGTAATAGTTGACCTCCACCCCAATGTTTGTCTCTAATTTTGTTTCTTAAGAATGGGCCCACCAGTAGGTTCAGGGAGTTGGCCGGGATGGTCTGCTCAGTGTCTTCCCGTAAAAAAACCCCAAGATGTAACATTTATATTCCACCCAAGACATCTCCTAATGATGTCAGCAGGAGCTACATATGTTTTCCAAAGCTTTTTCTCCCAGAGGAACGGCATTGCTCAGGAGCCGAATGTATTGATTTATTGCCCTCATTCCCGCTATTGGATTATTATTTTTTTGTTAACTTTTTTGATAAATGGTCTTCGCATACCAGGCAAGGCCCATACAGATCTTTAATAAAAAGAAGGTGGGAAAGAAAATAAACATGAAGCGTGTCCAGGCCTGTCACATCTGGAGCAGATCCCGAAAAAAAAAAGGTTGAATGGGAAATCATAGAGATGTTACATAAGCTTCTTCCAAAGTCATCCCCCCCTCCCCCACTCCTCTCCTCTCCCTACCCCGACACATCAGGCCCCGGTCTGTTCACACATGGAGACACTTCCTTGGGTGAAAGAGATAATAAAGTTAGAAAGAGATGTTCTCTCGGAGACTTGTGACAGATCCAATACCATCACAAATTACTGCCACCGCCATGCGTGATTAATCAGGTCCAGGATGCTTCACGTTCCGGGAGGTTTTAATAAATCACTGCCAGGGCTTAATATGGAATGTTAACAAGGAGGCTTGGATTTCGAATGGCATCCCGAGAAGATTTGCCCTGTGTCCTCCAGCGCTCTCTCTCTCTCTCTCTCTCTCGTCATGCCCAGTAATGGGTGTCTCTCATGTTTAGTCATTTGCGCTCCATTAAATAATCCTTTAATTGCCACCGGCGTTCACACCTCCCATGGTTCAGGTAATCATTCTTCGAAAATGAAACAACTTGTATGACCTCTGAGTTCCAGGCTGTCATCATTACCCAACGGCAGTGGCGGCTGGTGCTAAAAAAAATTTGGGGGGGGCGGCACAAATAAACTGAAAAGAATATGAAAAAATAAATAAAAATCAAATGCTGCCACTGTGCCCATCAAACGCAGCCACTGTGCGATCAAACGCTGCCAGTGTGCCATCAAATGCTGTCACTGTGCCATCAAACGCTGCCACTGTGCCATCAAACGCTGTCACTGTGCCATCAAACGCTGCCACTGTGTCATCAAACGCTGCCACTGTGCCATCAAACGCTGCCACTGTGTCATCAAACGCTGTCACTGTGCCCACCAAATGCTGCCACTGTGCCATCAAGTGCTGGAACTGTGCCATCAAGTGCTGCGACTGTACCCACCAAATGCTGCGACTGTGCCATCAAACGCTGTCACTGTGCCATCAAACGCTGCCACTGTGTCATCAAACGCTGTCACTGTGCCATCAAACGCTGCCACTGTGTCATCAAACGCTGCCACTGTGCCATCAAACGCTGCCACTGTGCCATCAAACGCTGCCACTGTGTCATCAAACGCTGCCACTGTGCCATCAAACGCTGTCACTGTGCCATCAAACGCTGTCACTGTGCCCACCAAATGCTGCCACTGTGCCATCAAGTGCTGCAACTGTGCCATCAAGTGCTGCGACTGTACCCACCAAATGCTGCGACTGTGCCATCAAATGCTGTGACTGTGCCCACCAAATGCAGTCACTGTGCCCACCAAACGCTGTCACTGTCCGATCAAACACAGCCACTGTGTCATCAAACGCTGCCACTGTGCAATCAAACGCTGCCACTGTGCGATCAAACGCTGCCACTGTGCGATCAAACGCTGCCACTGTGCCATCAAATGCTGTCACTGTGCCATCAAATGCTGCGACTGTGCCCACCAAATGCTGCGACTGTGCCATCAAGCGCTGCCACTGTGTCATCAAACGCTGTCACTGTGCCATCAAATGCTGTCACTGTGCCATCAAATGCAGTCACTGTGCCATCAAACGCTGCCACTGTGTCATCAAACGCTGCCACTGTGCCATCAAACGCTGTCACTGTGCCATCAAATGCTGCGACTGTGCTCATCAAATGCTGCCACTGTGCCATCAAGTGCTGTCACTGTGCCATCAAATGCTGTCACTGTGCCATCAAATGCAGTCACTGTGCCATCAAGTGCTGCGACTGTGCCTACCAAATGCTGCCACTGTGCCATCAAGTGCTGCGACTGTGCCCACCAAATGCTGCGACTGTGCCACCAAATGCTGCGACTGTGCCATCAAATGCTGCGACTGTGCCCACCAAACGCAGCCACTGTGCCATCAAGTGCTGAGACTGTGCCCATCAAATGCAGTCACTGTGCCACCAAATGCTGCGACTGTGCCCACCAAATGCTGCCACTGTGCCCACCAAACGCAGCCACTGTGCGCTCAAACGCTGCGACTGTGCCATCAAGTGCTGCGACTGTGCCCACCAAGTGCTGCGACTGTGCCGTCAAACGCTGCGACTGTGTCCACCAAATGCTGCAAATGTGCCACCCAATGCTGCGACTCTGTGTACTCACTTTTGCCATGAGTTGCTATGTTGGACTTCCAGTGACCAGTATGAAAGAGTGAGAGCGATAACACCGAATTTAACACACCTGCTCCCCATTTACACCTGAGACCTTGTAACACTAACGAGTCACATGGAGGAAAAATGGCTAATTGGGCCTACAATTTGGACATTTTCACTTAGGGGGTGTCCTTACTTTTGTTGCTGGCGGGTTTAGACATAAACGGCTGTGTGTTGGGTTATTTTTGATACCTTGTAAAGATGGTGAACGAGTTAACACATCTGTCCAGATTTCTTCCCCGGGGATTTTGCCGCGGCTTCATCCCAGCCAGAGACGCCGCCACCGCCAATCCTTACTGACACCGCCGATCCCACCGAGACCCCCGTTCACTTGTCAGAGGATCCTGCGAATGAAAATAAACAGATGTGACCGGGATAGGAGAAGAACGAGCGAATCGCTGACACAGCCCCCCTCCCCCAAAAAACACCAACACCTGGACGCTGCACTCTTCTCCGCTCCACCTGGGGCCCACATTCTCCACCATTATCTTCCCTGCTCCACCTGGGGGCCCACATTCTCCACCATTATCTTATCCACTCCACCTTGGGCCCACATTCTCCACCATTATCTTCCCTGCTTCACCTGGGGCCCACATTCTCCACCATTATCTTCCCTGCTCCACCTTGGGCCCACATTCTCCACCATTATCTTCCCTGCTCCACCTTGGGCCTGCATTCTCCACCATTATCTTCTCCGCTCAACCTGGGGCCCGCATTCTCCACCATTATCTTCCCTGCTCCACCTGGGGCCCGCATTCTCCACCATTATCTTCCCTGCTCCACCTGGGGCCCACATTCTCCACCATTATCTTCCCTGCTCCACCTTGGGCCCGCATTCTCCACCATTATCTTCCCTGCTCCACATGGGGCCCGCATTCTCCACCATTATCTTCCCTGCTCCACCTGGGGCCCGCATTCTCCACCATTATCTTCCCTGCTCCACCTTGGGCCCGCATTCTCCACCATTATCTTATCCACTCCACCTTGGGCCCACATTCTCCACCATTATCTTCCCTGCTCCACCTGGGGGCCCACATTCTCCACCATTATCTTCCCTGCTCCACCTGGGGCCTGCATTCTCCACCATTATCTTCCCTGCTCCACCTAGGGCCCGCATTCTCCACCATTATCTTCTCCGCTCAACCTGGGGCCCGCATTCTCCACCATTATGTTTCCCGCTCCACCATTTTCTTCTCCGCTCCACCTGGGGCCCGAATTCTCCACCATTATCTTCCCTGCTCCACCTGGGGCCCGCATTCTCCACCATTATCTTCCCTGCTCCACCTGGGGCCCACATTCTCCACCATTATCTTCCCTGCTCCACCTGGGGCCCGCATTCGCCACCATTATCTTCTCCGCTTCACCTGGGGCCCGCATTCTCCACCATTTTCTTCTCCGCTCCACCTGGGGCGTGCATTCTTCACAGTTTTCTTCTCCGCTCCACCTAGGGCCCACATTCTCCACCATTTTCTTCTCCACTCCACCTGGAGCCTGCACATTCTTCACCATTTTCTTCTCCGCTTCACCTGGGGCCCGCATTCTCCACCATTTTCTTCTCCGCTCCACCGGGGGCCCGCATTCTCCACCATTTTCTTCTCCGCTCCACCAGGGCCCGCATTCTCCACCATTATCTTCTCCGCTCCTCCTGGGGCCCACATTCTCCACCATTTTCTTCTCTGCCCCACCTGGGGCCCACATTCTCCACCATTTTCTTCTCTGCTCCACCTGGGGCCCGCATTCTCCACCATTTTCTTCTCCACTCCACCTGGGGCCCACATTCTCCACCATTTTCTTCTCTGCTCCACCTGGGGCCCGCATTCTCCACCATTTTCTTCTCCACTCCACCTGGGGCCTGCATTCTCCACCATTTTCTTCTCCGCTCCACCTGGGGCCCGCATTCTTCACCATTTTCTTCTCAGCTCCACCTGGGGCCCGCATTCTCCACCATTTTCTTCTCAGCTCCACCTGGGGCCCGCATTCTCCACCATTTTCTTCTATGCTCCACCTGGGGCCCGCATTCTCCACCATTTTCTTCTCCGCTCCACCTGGGGCCTGAATTCTCCACCATTTTCTACTCCGCTTCACCTGGGGCCCACATTCTCCACCATTTTCTTCTCCGCTCCACCTGGGGCTCGCATTCTCCACCATTTACTGTTTTTTTTTTTTTTTTTTTTAGGGCTCCATATACTTGGAAGAGGGCTCCGTACACTCGTAGGAGAGCTCAATATACTTGGAAGAAGGTTCCATACACTCAGTGGAAGGTTCCATACACTCAGAGGAGAGATCAATATACTCGGAGGAGGGATCCATACACTAGGAGGAGGGCTCCATAGACTTGGAGGAGGGGTCCAAATACTTGTTGGAAGGTTCCATACACTCGAAGGAGAGCTCCATATACTTGGAGGCCCCCACCTGGGGCGTGCATTCTTCACAGTTTTCTTCTCCGCTCCACCTAGGGCCCACATTCTCCACCATTTTCTTCTCCACTCCACCTGGAGCCTGCACATTCTTCACCATTTTCTTCTCCGCTTCACCTGGGGCCCGCATTCTCCACCATTTTCTTCTCCGCTCCACCGGGGGCCCGCATTCTCCACCATTTTCTTCTCCGCTCCACCAGGGCCCGCATTCTCCACCATTATCTTCTCCGCTCCTCCTGGGGCCCACATTCTCCACCATTTTCTTCTCTGCCCCACCTGGGGCCCACATTCTCCACCATTTTCTTCTCTGCTCCACCTGGGGCCCGCATTCTCCACCATTTTCTTCTCCACTCCACCTGGGGCCCACATTCTCCACCATTTTCTTCTCTGCTCCACCTGGGGCCCGCATTCTCCACCATTTTCTTCTCCACTCCACCTGGGGCCTGCATTCTCCACCATTTTCTTCTCCGCTCCACCTGGGGCCCGCATTCTTCACCATTTTCTTCTCAGCTCCACCTGGGGCCCGCATTCTCCACCATTTTCTTCTCAGCTCCACCTGGGGCCCGCATTCTCCACCATTTTCTTCTATGCTCCACCTGGGGCCCGCATTCTCCACCATTTTCTTCTCCGCTCCACCTGGGGCCTGAATTCTCCACCATTTTCTACTCCGCTTCACCTGGGGCCCACATTCTCCACCATTTTCTTCTCCGCTCCACCTGGGGCTCGCATTCTCCACCATTTACTGTTTTTTTTTTTTTTTTTTTTAGGGCTCCATATACTTGGAAGAGGGCTCCGTACACTCGTAGGAGAGCTCAATATACTTGGAAGAAGGTTCCATACACTCAGTGGAAGGTTCCATACACTCAGAGGAGAGATCAATATACTCGGAGGAGGGATCCATACACTAGGAGGAGGGCTCCATAGACTTGGAGGAGGGGTCCAAATACTTGTTGGAAGGTTCCATACACTCGAAGGAGAGCTCCATATACTTGGAGGAGAGCTCCATACACTTGGAGGAGAGCTCCATATACCCGGAGGAGGGCTCCATACACTCGGAGGAGGGCTCCATATACTTGGAGGTGAGCTCCATACACTCGGAGGAGGGATCCATACACTTGGAGGAGGGCTCCATACACTTGGAGGAGGGTTCCATGCACTCAGAGGAGAGCTCCATACACTCGGAGGAGGGCTCCATATAATCGGAGGAGGGCTCAATACACTTGGAGGAGGGCTCCGTACACTCGGAGGAGAGCTCCATACACTCGGTGGAGGGTTCCATACACTCGGTGGAGGGTTCCATACACTCGGAGGAGGGCTCCATATAATCGGAGGAGGGTTCCATACACTCGGAGGAGGGCTCCATACACTGGGAGGAGGGCTC
Source organism: Rana kukunoris (assembly GCA_029574335.1). Lineage (NCBI taxonomy): Eukaryota > Metazoa > Chordata > Amphibia > Anura > Ranidae > Rana > Rana kukunoris. The sequence continues at coordinate 2,091,233 of CM056057.1, read as the reverse complement.
CATACACTCAGGGGAGGGCTCCATACACTGGGAGGAGAGCTCCAATTACTTTGAGGAGAGCTCCATACACATGGAGGAGGGTTCCATACACTCAGAGGAGGGCTCCATACACTTGGAGGAGAGCTCCATACACCCGGAGGAGGGCTCCATACACTTGGAGGAGGGCTCCATATACTTGGAGGAGAGCTCCATACACTTGGAGGAGGGTTCCATACACTCGGAGTAGGGCTCCATACACTTGGAGGAGAGCTCCATACACTTAGAGGAGGGTTCCATACACCCGGAGGAGGGCTCCATACACTCGGTGGAGAGTTCCATACACTCGGTGGAGAGCTCCATACACTCGGTGGAGAGCTCCATACACCCGGAGAAGGGCTCCATACACTCGGAGAAGGGCTCCATACACTTGGAGGGGAGCTCCATACACCCGGAGGAGGGCTCCATACACTCAGAGGAGAGTTCCATACACTCGGTGGAGAGCTCCATACACTCGGAGAAGGGCTCCATACACTCAGTGGAGGGCTCCATACATTTGGAGGAGAGCCCCATACACTCGTAGGAGGGATCCATACACTTGGAGGAGGGCTCCATACACTTGGAGGAGGGTTCCATGCACTCAGAGAAGAGCTCCATACACTCGAAGGAGGGCTCCATATAATCAGAGGAGGGCTCCATACACTCGGTGGAGAGCTCCATACACTTGGAGGGGAGCTCCATACACCCGGAGGAGGGCTCCATACACTCGGTGGAGAGTCCCATACACTCGGTGGAGAGCTCCATGCACTCGGTGGAGAGCTCCATACACTCGGAGAAGGGCTCCATACACTCAGTAGAGGGCTCCATACATTCGGAGGAGGGCTCCGTACACTCAAAGGAGAACTCCATACACTGGGAGGAGGGATCCATATACTTGGAGGAGGGCTCCATACACTTGGAGGAGGGTTCCATGCACTCAGAGGAGAGCTCCATACACTCAGTGGAGGGTTCCATACACTCGGAGGAGGGCTCAATACACTTGGAGGAGGGCTCCATACACTTGGAGGAGGGCTCCGTACACTTGGAGGAGGGCTCCGTACACTCGGAGGAGAGCTCCCTACACTCGGTGGAGGGTTCCATACACTCGGAGGAGGGCTTCATATAATCGGAGGAAGGTTCCATACACTTGGAGGAGGGCTCCATACACTCAGGGGAGGGCTCCATACACTGGGAGGAGGGCTCCATACACTGGGAGGAGGGTTCCATGCACTCAGAGGAGAGCTCCATACACTCGGAGGAGAGCTCCATACACTCGGAGGAGGGCTCCATACATTCGGAGGAAAGCTCCATACACTCAGAGGACAGCTCCATACACTTGGAGGAGGGATCAATATACTCAGAGGAGGGTTCCATACACTCGGAGGAGGGATCCATACATTCGGAGGAGGGCTCCATACACTCATAGGAGAGGTCCATACAAAAGACGGTAAGCATGAAGTAATCACGTTGATTTAGTAGAAGTTCATTTCTCAGATTTTGCCACACGGCCTTTATTACGATGTTCTCATTAAGTCCTCTCATGCGGTAAAATTCATCTCAATATGTGTTGTGTCAGATTAGTGTTGCGTAGAATGACAGAGACAGGGAGAGCTTGGGGGGGGGGGGGGCGGGTTGGCCGTTGGCGGTGAGGGCCAAGCAAGGGCAAAATGTCCTCTTCACTCTCCAGTCCTGCCAAATGCGCCGTCAGTGCCGTCTTCACCCCATCACCGGGGTCACACACCGAGCAAGGAAGTCAATCTGTCAGATTCATGCAACTAACAGATGTCAATGGATGTGATACGGGAAAAACGCTTCACTTCTCTTCATTTTCTTTGTGTTAGAATGTGATATTATAGGCAGTGGAGGTCTTGCCGGGGAAGAGACTGGTTTGACGGGTGAAAGTGTCCGGTATTGGGGAGGGGGGGCAGGAAGGGGGGTGACAATGTCTGGTATTGGGGGGGCAGACAGGGCCTGAAAGTGCCTGGTATTGGGGAGCAGGAAGAGGGGATGACAGTGTCCAGTTGGGGGGCAGGAAGGGGGTGAAAGTGCCCGGTATTGGGGTGGCAGAAAGGGGGGAGTGCTTGGTATTGGGGGGGCAGGAAGGGGAGTTTAAGTGCCCGGTATTGGGGGGGCAGGAAGGGGGGTGTCCCGTATTGGGGGTCAGGAAGGGGGGAGTGCCCAGTATTGGGGGGCAGGAAGGGGGTGAAAGTGCCCGGTATTGGGGGGACAGGAAGGGGTGAAAGTGCCCGGTATTGGGGGGACAGGAAGGGGGTGAAAGTGGCTGGTATTGGGGAGCAGGAAAGGGGGGTGTCCAGTATTGGGGGTCAGGAAGGGGGGAGTGCCCGGTATTGTCGGGGCAGGAAGGGGGTTAATGTGCCCGGTATTGGGGGGGCAGAAAGGGTATCTAAGTGCCCGGTATTGGGGGGACAGGAAGGGGGTGAAAGTGCCGGTATTGGGGGGACAGTAAGGGGGTTAAAGTGGCCAGTATTGGGGGGACAGTAAGGGGGTGAAAGTGGCCAGTATTGGGGGGGCAGTAAGGGTGGGAAGTGCCCGGTATTGGGGGTACAGGAAGGGGAGTGCCTGGTATTGGGTGGGGCAGGAAGGCGGAGTGCCTGGTATTGGGGGACAGGAAGAGGGGGAGTGCCTGGTATTGGAAGGGGCAGGAAGGGCGGGTGCCAGGTATATTGGGGGGGGGGGGGGTTCCTGGGCCTGCGTTTCTACAGATCAGACCATGAACGGTCTGGTTATCTTTCCCGAGTCTGAGAAGCCGTCCCTCCCCCCATCCTTATGAATGATCGGCACATAAATAAAATCTATTGTATCCTCACTTCCTGGCGCGGTGGGAGCGCCGCGTTCTGCGGGAGTTTTCATGTTCTGCTACTCAGGAGCCAAATGTATCCTTTGGTTGCCAAGTTTTCCCGAGTAAAGCCGGAATAATTCATAAAAATTTATCGGGGTTTTAGAGTAATGGCGCCATAAAATATTTTATAGTTGCCCTGAAAGCGGATAAAACGCACACGCAAAAAAAAAAAAAAAAAAAAGAAGAAGAAATATTTAAATACTTAAATTTAAGCTGAATCTTAGAATCATCTGTGAACTTTGTATGTGGAAGCGATAATCGGGGGAGGGGCAACTTACATCAGTCCTCCGGCCTCGGCTTTTCCCTGTCTGGTCCGCCATTGGCTGAATATTATACCGAGAAATTCACATTGGCAGCCACGTCCGTTCCGCGACGCCGGGCGCATTTATGGGGCGAGCAACAGATGTATTCACAAAGTGCTTCATATATGGAAAAACATTGGCAGCTAAATACATTATTTTTTTATTTATTTATTCTTTTTTTATTTTTTTTATTTATGCCTAGTGAATGGCTCACCTGTATTTGTAATCTATATAAATTAATAATAGAATTATAATTACATAATTACAAAAATACAATATAATTATAATATATACATATATTGTAAATAAGTTGCATGTTTATAATTATATAAAAAAATATAAAAATAATATATACATACATATATATACATATTTTATTACATTTATTTACATAATTACAAAAATACAATATAATTATAATATATACATATATATATTGTATATACATTGCATGTTTATAATTATGTAAAAAAATATAAAAATAATATTAAGAATAATATATACACACATATATTATTATTCTTAATATTATTATTACATTTATTTACATAATTACAAAAATACAATATAATTATAATATATACATATATTGTAAATATGTTGCATGTTTATAATTATGTAAAAAAATATAAAAATAATATTAAGAATAATATATACATATAATTTTTTTATAATTATGTAAATAAATGTAATAATAATATTAAGAATAATAAATAAATAAATATATATATAATTATTATTCTTAATATTATTATTACATTTATTTACATAATTGCAAAAATTTCAGATAATTATAATATATACATGTATTGCAAAGATGTTATGTGTTTATAATTATGTAAATAAATGTAATAATAATATTAAGAATTATATATACATATATATTTATTTATTTATTTCTTCTTAATATTATTATTACATTTATTTACATAATTATAAAAAAAAAAAAAATACAACATGCACATACTTCATTAGTCTGGTTGAAAAACGACACAAGTCAATTTAGTTCAACCAATAAAAGGGGAAAAAATGGAAAAAATAATGATACAATTCTATACCCACAGTTGATATTTATTTATTTAATTTTATGTTGTATAATAAATATGTATATTTATCTATAGATATTTATCATATAACATTAAATTAAATAAATAAATATCAACTGTGGGTATAGAATTGTATCATTATTTTTTCCATTAGGCACTGATAGGCGTCACCGTTGGGCACTGATAGGCTGCATCGATGGGCACCGGTAGGCTGAACTGTTGGGCACTGATAGGCTGCACTGTTAAGCACTGATAGGCAGCATTGATGGAAACTGATAGACGGCACGGATTGCCACTGATAGGGGGCACTGATGAGGGGGAACTGAAATGTAACACTGTTGGACACTGATTGTCACTGATAGGTGTCACTGATGAGGAGGCACTGATATGTGACACTGACGGGCACTAATAGGTGGCACTGATATGTGACACTGTTGGGCACTGATAGATGGCACTGATTGGCACTGATAGGAGGCACCGATGAGTGACACTGTTGGCCACCAATATGCAGAATAGTTAAGCATTGATAGGCACCGATAGGCAGCACTGATAGGCAGCATTGATGGGCACTGACATATGGCACTGATTACCACTGATACGTGGCACTGATGATGAGGGACTAATATGTGACACTGTTGGACGTTGATAGGTGGCACTGATATGTGACACTGTTGGGCACTAATAGGTGGCACTGATAGGCGGCACTGATGGGCATTGATAGGCGGCAGTATTGGACACTGATAGGCGGCACTGTTGGGCACTGATAGGTGGCACTGATAGGCGGCACTGACGGGCATTGATAGGCAGCAGTATTGGACACTGATAGGCGGCACTGTTGGGCACTGATAGATGGCACTGATTGGCACTAATAGGAGGCACCGATGAGTGACACTGTTGGCCACCAATATGCAGAATAGTTAAGCATTGATAGGCACCGATAGGCAGCACTGATAGGCAGCATTGATGGGCACTAACATATGGCACTGATTACCACTGATACGTGGCACTGATGATGAGGGACTAATATGTGACACTGTTGGACCTTTATAGGTGGCACTGATATGTGACACTGTTGGGCACTAATAGGTGGCACTGATAGGCGGCACTGACAGGCATTGATAGGCGGCAGTATTTGACACTGATAGGCGGCACTGTTGGGCACTGATAGGCGGCACTGACGGGCATTGATAGGCGGCAGTATTGGACACTGATAGGCGGCACTGTTGGGCACTGATAGGTGACACTGATGATCACTGATAGGGCTGCACTAAAAATCAGGACACTGATATCAGTGCGAATGTCCCCTGTCACCGGTTACCGCCTCTCCTCTCGCCATGTGACTGCATGTGAGGAAAGGATTAACGAAAAGATACCGGCAAGTGTGTTCGCAGGCGATTGGCTGTGATTGGCCCTTTACTGTGACCAGCTGCGTCCCAAGGACGTGAACCAGATAAGCCCCCCCCCCCCCCCCAGGGAGGGGGCGTGGTTCCTGGAGGACGGCCGTGGACGCTCCCGATCGGCGCCTCATAGTTTCCACCTCATGACTTTTCCCGTTTTTCGGCGGACACATCAGATCAGCGGCTTTCTAATTGAATGCGATGAAATATTCCGTCCTTCTTCCCGCATTAAACAAATCGTTTAATTAAATTTTTTATTTTTTTTGGTACCGTTCCTCACGGGGGGGCCGAGCCGTCTCGCGGGATGCCGAAAAACGAAACTAAAAAAAAAATTGACTTGACGTCAGAACAGCTTAAGGTTCACATTCCGCCGTCTTAATGAGCTCCCATCCCCCCCCCCCCCCCCCGATATATAAATGGCTTAATATTCCACTATGAAGCTTTAGCTCTCGCTGTTAATGGGCAACGTCGATGCTGCTCCAGCCGTTCAGCTCCTCTGGAAAAAGACAGATTGGTGATTTGTGGCGTTATTACAATACATTCATATCTTTGGTAGGGCGGCAATCGTGTCTGTCTACATTTTTTTTAATTCCTTATGTTGGATTGCGTGGCATGAATCGAGTCCCGCTGCGTTTTTATTGTAATCGTGATCTGCCTAATAAAGCTTCACGTAGATATGAACCCTAACGGGATTACATTGTGGATGATAACAGGGGCTCCAACAAAAAAAAAAAAGTCATGAGGTCCCCCTAAAAATCTATACCAGACACTTGAGACACTTGACACAATTTGAGCATGCAGCCTGGCTGTCTTGGAAAAGGGGGGGGGGGGTGGGCATGTGCCCCTTCACCAAAACCATACCAGTCCCGCTTCCCTCAACATGGAGGGGGTGCCTTGCCAGATAGGACCCCCTCGGCAAAGCACCTTGCCCCCATGTTGATGAGGACAAGGGCCTCTTCCCCACAACCCTGGCCCAGTGGTTGTGGGGCAGGGATGTACGACCCCCTCAGCAAAGCATCCTGCCCCCATGTTGATGAGGACAAGGGCCTCTTCCCCACAACCCTGGCCTAGTGGTTGTGGGGCAGAGATGTAGGACCCCCTCAGCAAAGCACCCTGCCTCCATGTTGATGAGGACAATTGCCTCTTCCCCACAACCCTGGCCCAGTGGTTGTGGGGCAAGGATGTAGAACCCCTTCAGCAAAGCACCATGCCTCCCACAACCACTGGCCCAGTGGTTGTGGGGCAGGGATGTAGGACCCCCTCAGCAAAGCACCCATCCTCCATGTTGATGAGGACAAGGGCCTCTTCCCCACAACCCTGGCCCAGTGGTTGTGGGGCAAGGATGTAGAACCCCTTCAGCAAAGCACCATGCCTCCCACAACCACTGGCCCAGTGGTTGTGGGGCAGGGATGTACGACCCCCTCAGCAAAGCATCCTGCCCCCATGTTGATGAGGACAAGGGCCTCTTCCCCACAACCCTGGCCTTGTGCTTGTGGGGCAGGGATGTAGGACCCCCTCAGCAAAGCACCTTGCCTCTATGTTGGTGAGGACAAGGGCCTCATCCGACAACCCTGGCCCAGTGGTTGTGGGGCAGGGATGTAGGGCCCCCTTAGCAAAGCACCCTGCCTCCAGTGTTGATGAGGACAAGGGCCTTTTATCCGGCAAACCTGGCCCAGTGGTTGTGGGGCAGGGATGTAGGAACCCCTCAGCAAAACACCCTGCCTCCATGTTAATAAGGACAAGAGCCTCCTCCCCACAACCCTGGCCCAGTGGTTGTGGGGCAGAGATGTAGGACCCCTTTAGCAAATCACCCTGCCTCCATGTTGATGAGGACAAGGGCCTCTTCCCCACAATCCTGGCCCAGTGGTTTTGGGGAAGGGATGTAGGACCCCCAGCAAAGCACCCTGCCTCCATGTTGATGGGGACAAGGGCCTCTTCCCCACAACCCTGGCCCAATGGTTGTGGGGCAGGGATGTAGGACTCCCTCAGCAAAGCACCCTGCATCCATGTTGATGAGAACAAGGGCCTCTTCCCCACAACCCTGGCCAGTGGTTGAGGGGCAGGGATGTAGGACCCCCTCAGCAAAGCACCTTGCCTCCATGTTAATAAGGACAAGGGCCTCTTCCCCACAACCCTGGCTCAGTGGGCAGAGATGTAGGACCCCCTCAGCAAAGCACCCTGCCCCCATGTTGATGAGAACAAGGTCCTCTTCCCCACAACCCTGGCCCAGTGATTGTGAGGCAGGTATGTAGGACCCCCTCAGCAAAGCACCCTGCCTCCATGTTGATGAGGACAATTGACTCTTCCCCACAACCCTGGCCCAGTGGTTGTGGGGCAAGGATGTAGAACCCCCTCAGCAAAGCACCTTGCCTCTATGTTGGTGAGGACAAGGGCCTCATCCGACAACCCTGGCCCAGTGGTTGTGGGGCAGGGATGTAGGGCCCCCTTAGCAAAGCACCCTGCCTCCAGTGTTGATGAGGACAAGGGCCTTTTTTCCGACAAACCTGGCCCAGTGGTTGTGGGGCAGGGATGTAGGAACCCCTCAGCAAAACACCCTGCCTCCATGTTAATAAGGACAAGAGCCTCCTCCCCACAACCCTGGCCCAGTGGTTGTGGGGCAGAGATGTAGGACCCCTTTAGCAAATCACCCTGCCTCCATGTTGATGAGGACAAGGGCCTCTTCCCCACAATCCTGGCCCAGTGGTTGTGGGGCAGGGATGTAGGACCCCCAGCAAAGCACCCTGCCTCCATGTTTTTGGGGACAAGGGCCTCTTCCCCACAACCCTGGCCCAATGGTTGTGGGGCAGGGATGTAGGACTCCCTCAGCAAAGCACCCTGCATCCATGTTGATGAGAACAAGGGCCTCTTCCCCACAACCCTGGCCAGTGGTTGAGGGGCAGGGATGTAGGTCCCCCTCAGCAAAGCACCTTGCCTCCATGTTAATAAGGACAAGGGCCTCTTCCCCACAACCCTGGCCCAGTGGGCAGAGATGTAGGACCCCCTCAGAAAAGCACCCTGCCCCCATGTTGATGAGAACAAGGGCCTCTTCCCCACAACCCTGGCCCAGTGATTGTGAGGCAGGTATGTAGGACCCCCTCAGCAAAGCACCCTGCCTCCATGTTGATGAGGACAATTGCCTCTTCCCCACAACCCTGGCCCAGTGGTTGTGGGGCAAGGATGTAGAACCCCCTCAGCAAAGCACCTTGCCTCTATGTTGGTGAGGACAAGGGCCCCTTCCCCACAACCCTGGCCCAGTGATTGTGGGGTAGGGATGTAGGACCCCCTAAGCAAAGCACCCTGCCTCCATGTTGATGAGGACAAGGGCCTCTTCCCCAGAACACTGGCTCAGAGGTTGTGGGGCAGGGATGTACGACCCCCTCAGCAAAGCATCCTGCATCCATGTTGATGAGGACAAGGGGCTCTTCCCCACAACGCTGGCCCAGTGGTTGTGGGGCAGGCATGTAGAAACCCCGCCGGCTCATTCTGACTGCCATTTATAAAAGCACATTCGTTCAGAAGTGAAAAGAACATTTTTTTTTTTTTTACAGACGGTTCATAGAACGTACATGCAGATTGGTTGGACGAAGGGGCTCTGCTAACTCATTTTTTATTGGTAGACCCCCAAAAAACGTAGTTGAGAAGTCTCTATTCCTTAGAAAACGCGTTGCCCTTCCCACCGGTAAGCAACAAGTTAACCTAAAAGACGACGTTCTCCTCACACAAACCCCCGTTTTCCCCCGCCGAGATCTGAGGAGCCTCTTTGTCCCCAGTTGGGGCCCCGGAGCCTTTACTTATCTCAGTAGTCGTACGACCGCCTTCCCTGTGAATAAGCAGCCCCCCCGGCTCCGTCTCACGCCGCGCGCGGGAATAAAAAAAAAAAATGTTATTTTGTATTTTGCATTCGATGTTTGCGCTTATCTAACAGACCAAACGCCGTCAGGGAGGCGCGGGGCCCCCGAATCCTGCAAACACGGCGCTTGTCTCTGGTGATTACGGCTTGTTCTCGGAAAGTCGCTGTCACGTCGGGACGACCTCGGGGCGGATCACAGACAGTCTGCCCCCGGCAGCTTCAGGTGACGAGGACCAAGGACTTGTCAGACGCCGGAGAACGCTGGCGGGCTTCCGAACGTTTCAAAGTGATCGGAAAACGAGGACTCCAGACAGATAAAAAAAAAAAAATAGCAATTAAGATGCCAATTAATAATTAATTAGATATAAAAGATACAAATGAATGCGACTCTGTGATCGTTAACCACTTGTCTGCCAGAGCAGATTTTTATTTTATTTTTTCAAAATCAACATTTTTTTTTTGCTATAAATGACTGCAAAAACCCCAAGAAGTATATATTTTCTGAAAGCGGACGACCTGGAATATAAAATAGAGGTAGCAGCATTTTTTTTGGTGTCGCACAATGTTTGCACAGTTATTTTTTTAAACGCATATTTTTAGGAAAGTTATACTAAAATAAAATTTAATGCAAACAAACCATACCCAATTTTTTGGGGGCAAACGTTCTTAACGCCTGGTGGGCAAGAAGGACTGGCAATTGGCTGCCACGTGAACCGAAGCCGCTATCTCTGGCTGACGATTTATTTTTTCAGGACCAGGAATAATTTTTTTTTTTTTTATTTATTTATACATTTTTTTGATACATATTCTGCATTTTTTTTTTATTGTTATGTTTTTTTTTTTTTGTTTATACATGTTCTGCATTTCTTTTTTTTTTTTGTTTTCTGTTTTTCTTTTATTTATTTTTATTTTTTTATAAATTTATGTACATCTTCTGCATTTTTGTTTTATTATTATGTTTTCTGGGGGGGGGGGGGGGGGGCAGGGGTTTGTTTTTGATTTTTATATTTTTATACACGTTCTGCATTATTTAAATTTTTTTATCATTTTTATTCATGTTCTGCATTTTTGCTTTTTTTTTTTATTATGTTTTCTGTGTTTTTTTGGCAAACGTTCTTAATGCCTGGTGGGCAAGAAGGACTGGAAATTGGCTGTCGCGTGATCCGAAGCCGCTATTTCTGGCTGTAGTTTTTTTTTTTCAGGCCCGGGAATAATTTTCATAGAAACATAGAAAAGTAGCAGCAGAGAAAAGACCAAGCAATAAATTGAGTTTATTTATTTATTTATACATTTTTTGATACACGCCCTGCATTTTTGTTTTTGTTAATTTTTTTGTTATGTTTTCTGTTTTTTTTTTTTCAGAAAACTTAAAAAAGAAACACAGAACATGTATATGTTCTGTGTTTCTTTTCTTTTTGTAAGTTTTCTGTTTTTTTTTTATTATATACAGTATATATATATATAAATTGCTGTACATGTTCTGCATTTTTTTTCTGGGTTTTTTTTTTGTTTTTCATTTTTATACATGTTTTTTTTATATAATTTTTATTCATGTTCTGCATCATTTTTTTTTATATATACATGTTCTGCATTTTTTTTATACATGTTCTGCATTATTCTTTATTTTTTATTTTTTATTATACATGTTCTGCATTTTTGTTTGTGTTTGTATACATGTTCTGCATTTTTGTTTGTGTTTTGTATACATGTTCTGCATTTTTTTTATACATGTTCTGCATTATACTTTTTTTTTATTATTCATCTTCTGCATTATTCTTTTTTTATTTTTATTATTCATGTTCTGCATTTTTGTTTTTTACATGTTCTACATTTTTTTATTTTATTTTTTGTTAAGTAAATAAACAAAAAACTATGGGCCAGATTCAGCAAGAATTAGATTCCCGCAGAGTATCAGAGATACTCTACGCCGCCGTAATTTACCTGGCTCTAGGAGGAATTCAGAGAGATTTTGGCCCGTGAGGTACGGCGGCGTAGTGCATTTCTCCCGGCGGAATCAAAATACGCGAATAGGGGGCGCGAGGCATTTAAATTAAGCGCGTCCCCGCCGCGATCGAACTGCGCATGCTCCGTTCAGAAATTTCCCGCCGTGCATTGCGCGAAATCACGTGGTTACGTCATTTTTTTTTTTTAGTAGCGTCGTTTACGGACATTCCTATTCCCGGACGACTTATAAAAAAATTGAAAGTCGACGCGGGAACGAAGGCCATACTTAACATGGGCCGGTAACCTTAGACCAGCTAAAAGCTGGCGAAAAAATGACGTACGCGATTGCGAACGACGCTCGCAACTTCGTGGATCTCCGTAAAAAGCTCATTTGCATACCCCGACGCTGAAAACGACGCGAACTCCACCCAGCGGCCGCAAAAAGATCGCAGCGTAGATCCGAAGGCGTACGAAGACGTAAGCCTCTCGGATCGAAGCCCGAAGCCGCCGTATCATGGTTTGAGGATTCAAACTAGTGATACGGCGCGCGAAATTTGAAATTACTCCTGTCTAACACCAGCTACACCGGCGTAATTGCTCTCTGAATCTGGGCCTATGGATATTTTTTTTAAAAGAAAAGCATTTTTTATTTATTTTGTTGCTCTTTGTGTTAATCTCAGAGGAAGCATTGATTGTTTGTTGTTACATTGTATCCAGGAGTGTCCTATTTTAATAAAAGCGGCGACCAATCAGGTAATCCGCGTCTGCGTGTTTTTTTTTTTGTCGTCTACTCGGACTTATCTATTAATAAAGCTCCTCCTGAAGTAATCCTCGGCTCGGGGCTCCCTGGGAAGGGGAGTTATTAAAAGACAGACAGCCGCCGCGGGCTAATAACCCCGGTGTCACCGCCGCCGCTGCACCCGATTCATCCTGGAAGAGACCGTCTGACTTTGAGAAGCTGCTGATGCTGCTGGAAAGAACGGCGTTATTTTCTCCCCCCTCCTCCCAACCATCTCGCCGTCCATCGAGGTCGGTTTGGACGGGAAAGGAAAATAAAAATGATCGGCGTGCTGCAAAGCGTCCCCCTCACACCGGCTCCATAATTGGGTTAAACGGACGGCGAATCGAATGGAGCGCTTTATACCGAAAAAAAATAGTAGCGAGCGCAATCCCTGCCTCCCCCCCCCTGGGAGGCCGCCGATCAAATGATATTTTATAATCCAATTATAAAGCAATAGACGAGCAGGAAATGGATGAGCCCGGGACGCATCGTGCCACTTCTCCGGGAGAGATTGCAGCAATTATACGCGGGGGCGGAGACAGGTGACATCATATATGGCCGGTGATGAAACGGCCACTCGTAGTCTCCATCAGAAGACCATGTGACAGGGTGACAGTGCAGGAGCACAGTTGGGAGACGTGCACAAAGAGTTGTCACCCGTGAGCCTTGAGGTCCTCATGCATCTAGTGGTGGCTACATGGTGCTTCTCAGGGTGGTTTCCCCAATGGTGACAACAGTGGACCATGCCACATGTGTGGAAATGTAGTCTGCATAAAAAGCCCACATGACAGGGTGACAACGTAGGACCACAATTGGTAGACATGGACACGGGTCATCACCCTATAAAAGGACATTCCAGTCCACATGCATCTAGCGGTGGCTACATGGTGCTTCTAAGGGTGGGTTTCCTGATGGTGACAACAGTGGAACATGCCACGTGTGTTGACAGGGGGGCAATCCAGGAGCACAATTGGGAGACATGGACAAAGAGTTGTCACCTTATAAAAGGACGTTTCTTGAGCCTTGAGGTCCTCACGCATCTAGTAGTGGCTACATGGCACTTCTCAGGGTGAGTTCCCTTATGGTGACAACGGTGGGCCATGCCACGTGTGTTGAAACGGCCACTTGTAGTCTCCATCAGAAGACCATGTGACAGGGTGACAACGTAGGACCACAATTGGTAGATATGGACAAAGGGTCGTCACCCTATAAAAGGACATTCCTTGAGCCTTGCAGTCCACATGCATCTAGTGGTGGCTACATGGCACTTCTCAGGGTGGGTTTCCTGATGGTGACAACAGTGAACCATGCCACATGTGTTGACAGGGGGACAATGTAGGACCACAATAACTGGGAGATATGGACAAAGAGTTGTCACTCTATAAAAGAACATTCCATGAGCTTTGAGGTCCCTTATACATCTAGTGGTGGCTACATGGCACTTCTCAGGGTGGGTTTCCCAATGGTGACAACAGTGGACCATGCCACATGAGTTGACAGGGGGACAATGCAGGACCACAACAATTGTGAGATATGGACAAAGAGTTGTCACCTTATAAAAAGACGTTCCTTTTAAGGGTGGGTTTCCTGACAGTGACAACAGAGGACCATGCCACGTTTGTTGAAATGGCTACTCATAGTCTCCATCAGAAGACCATGTGACTGGGTGACAATGCAGGAGCTCAATTGTGAGATATGGACAAAGAGTTGTCACCCTCGAGCCTTGAGGTCCTCATGCATCTAGTGGTGGCCACATGGCACTTCTCAGGGTGGGTTTTCCAATGGTGACAACCATGGGCCATGCCACATTTGTGGAAACGTAGTCTGCATAAAAAGCCCACATGACAGGGTGACAATGTAGGACCACAACTGGGAGACGTGGACAAAGGGTTGTCACTCTATAAAAGGACATTCCTTGAGCCTTGAGGTTTTTGTGCATCTAGTGGTGGCTACATGGCACTTCTCAGGGTGGGCTTCCCAATGGTGACCATGCCACATGTGTTGACCGAGGGACAATGCAGGAGCACAACTGGGAGACATGGACAAAGAGTTGTCACTCTATAAAAGGACATTTCTTGATCCTTGAGGTCCTCATGCATCTAGTGGAGTGTACATGCCACTTTTAAGGATGGGTTTCCTGATGGTGACAACAGTGGACCATGTCACGTGTGTTGACAGAGGGACAATGCAGGACCACAAGTGGGAGACATGGACAAAGAGTTGTCACCCTATAAAAGGACATTCCTTGAGCCTTGAGGTCCTCATGCATCTAGTTTCCTGATGGTGACAACAGTGGACCATGCCACGCGTGTTGAAATGGCCACTGATAGTCTCAATTAGAAGACCATGTGACAGGGTGACAATGCAGGAGCACAGTTGGTAGACATGGACAAAGTGTTGTCACCCTTTAAAAGAACATTCCTTCCACCTTGAGGTCCACATGCATCTATTTATGGCCACATGGCACTTCTCGGGGTAGGCTTCCTGATGTTGATGATAGTGGACCACCATGCTGGGTCACAACGTATGAGCACAATTCCCAGACATGGACAAAGTGTTGTCACCCTATAAAAGGACATTCCTTAAGCCCGGAGGTCCACATGCATGTGGTGGCTACATGGTGCTTCTTAGGGTTGGTTACCTCACATTGACAACAGTGGGCCATGCCACGTGTGTTAACATGGCTCTTTCTAGTCTCCATCAGACGATGACAACAGAGGAGCGGCATTGGGGGAGAGGGATGAAGGGTTGTCACCCTAAAAAAGGACTTTCCTGACCAGTGAATCTTTATGGTGGGTTTGAAAACAACACGGAGTGTCTATGAAATTTTAGTGGTCGGGTTCCTGTTGATGCTCTAATTTCGGCAAAGCCTGTTGATGGCGCCGTCTTAGAGGATGCGGAATCCTTGGCACACGGCAGCCCCCGGAGCTCCATGCTCCTTCCCTTCCACCCTGCAAGCTGTCTGTAGCCGATCTAACAAAAGAACGAACAACGACTCAAGGTGACACCTTCCCCCTGACACGTCTTCAGGCTACGGTTTTAATTGGGACCTGGGGAATGACACATCATCACCGGCGTTCGATAAGATCGTTAACCCCTTGCCTTTCCTCGGTACCCAGGACAACCAATGTAAGTCCCAAGAATAATGGTCTTGCAATGATAGGCGAGGGATGTAGCAGGCATAGGGGGCCACCATGGGGTTCAGCACTGCAGGGGTGTACAAGGCATAGGAGGTCACCGTGGGCCTCCGGCACCACAAGGGTGTACCAGGCATAGGAGGTCACCATGGGCTCTGGCACCGCAGGGGTGTACAAGGCATAGGAGGTCACCGTGGGCCTCTGGCACCACAAGGGTGTACAAGGCATAGGAGGTCACCGTGGGCCTCTGGCACCACAAGGGTGTACCAAGCATAGGAGGTCACCGTGGGCTTCGGCGCCGCAGGGGTTTACCAGGCATAGGAGGTCACCGTGGGCTCCGGCACCGCAGGGGTGTACAAGGCATAGGAGGTCACCGTGGGCCTCTGGCACCACAAGGGTGTACAAGGCATAGGAGGTCACCGTGGGCCTCTGGCACCACAAGGGTGTACCAAGCATAGGAGGTCACTGTGGGCTTCGGCCCTGCAGGGGTGTACTAGGCATAGGAGGTCACCGTTGGGCTCCAGCACTGCAGGGGTATACAAGGCATAGGAGGTCACGGTGGGCTTTGCCACCACAGGGGTGTACCAGGCATAGGAGGTAACTGTGGGCCTCCGGTACCGCAGGGGTGTTCCAGGAATAGGAGGTCACCAGGTGACACCTTCCCTCTGACACATCTTCACGCTACGGTTTTAATTGGGACCTGGGGAATGTGACACATCATCACCGGCGTTCAGATAAGATCGTTAACCCCTTGCCTTCCTCGGCACCCAGGACAGCCCACGCAAGTCCCAAGAATAAAGGTCTTGCAATGATGGATGAGAGGCGTACCAGGCATAGGAGGTCCCCGTGGGCTCCGGCACCGCAGGGGTGTACCAGGCATAGGAGGTCACCGTGGGCTCCGGCACCGCAAGGGTGTACCAGGCATAGGAGGTCACCGTGGGCTCCGGCACCACGGGGGTACCAGGCACAGGAGGTCACTGTGGGCTCCGGCACCACAGGGGTGTACCAGACATAAGAGGTCACCGTGGGCCTCCGGCACCGCAGGGGTGTTCCAGGCATAGAAGGTCACATGGGCTTTGGCACCGCAGGGGTATAGCAGGCATAGGAGATCACTGTGGGCTCCGGCACCACAGGGGTGTAGCAGGCATAGGAGGTCACTGTGGGCTCCAGCACCACAGGGGTGTAGCAGGCATAGGAGGTCACTGTGGGCTCCAACACCACAGGGGTGTAGCAGGCATAGGAGGTCACCATGGGCTCTGGCACTGCAGGGGTGTACCAGGCATAGGAGGTGACCGTGGGTTCCGGCACCACAGGGGTATTCCAGGCATAGGAGGTCACCGTGGGCTTCAGCACCGCAGGGGCGTACCAGGCATAGAAGGTCACCATGGTGCTCCGACTCCGCAGGGGTGTACCAGGCATAGGAGGTCACCGTGGGGCTCCGGCACCGCAGGGGTATAGGAAGTCGGGATATATTGGCTTCTCCCCCAAAAAAACACACAGCAAATACATAAATAATTATAATAAAAAAATTATAATAAATATTTCTAATAATAAATAACAAAAAAACAATAAATAAAATAACAAAGCAGAACATTAATAAAATAAAAAACACAAAGCAAATACATAAATAATAATAATAATAATAATAATAATAATAATAATAATAATAAATAAATTATAATACATATTTATAATAATAAATAACAATAAATAAAATAAAAAAGCAGAACATTAATAAAATAAAATAAAACACACCGCAAATACATAAATAATAATAATAAAAAATGATAATAAATATTTCTATGAACAAATAACAAAAAAAATAAAAAATAAAAAAGCAGAACATTAATAAAAAAAACGCAGCAAATACATAAATAATAATAATAAAAAATATATATTTCTTAAAAATAATAATAAAAAATAATTATAAATATTTCTAATAATAAATAACAAAAAAAGCAATAAATAAAATAAAAAAGCAGAACATCAATAAAATAAAAAAACACACAGCAAATACATAAATAATAATAATAAAAAATATATATTTCTTAAAAATAATAATAAAAATAATAAATATCATCCACTTCACCTTCCCGTCCCCTCTATCTGTCTATCATCTATGATTGCTGCAAGTTGGTTCTGTTGGGGGGGGGGGGGGGGACACTAATAACAAAATAACAATAAATAAAATAAAATAAAAAGCTGAACACTATTACCTAACAAACAAACTAAAACAATAAATAAATAAAAAAGAAGAACACTAATAACAAAAAGAAAAATAAGAATAACCTAAAAAGGGCACTGATAGTCACTGATGGGGCTGCACTGATAAGATGCATTGATGGGCACTGATAAGATGCATTGATGGGCACTGATAAGATGCACTAATGGGCACTGATAAGACTGCCCTGATGGGCACTGATGAGGCTGACCTGAGGATTAGTGTAAATGTTTCGCTCTCAGAAGATCGGCGTTTATCGTCTTTCCTTCCCTCACACAATCACTGCGCCGAGGAAAGGAAATGCCGACATTTGTTTACATGTGATGAGCTGTGATTGGCCCTTTACCTCGATCTGTAATCAGTTGTCTACGAAGGACACACCAATCACAGAGCGCGCCCGATGCCCCTCCCCACCAACAGGGAGGATATGTGTACTAGGAGGGGGAATTGGGTGGGGGCGCTAAGAGTAGTGATTTAGGGGGATTTGTGTAGAGCGGGGGGTGGGGAGAAGTTGATTTTGTGAATGTGGCCTAAATGCCGGGGTCACTAAAAAAACAAAACAGCAACTGTACCCCATTTTCAGAGGACCCCACCCCCGTGGATTGGCAGCTGCTGTTTCCCACCGCATGAGAGCCATGGGGTATGACGAGTGCAGAAGACGAGTTTTGCATATTCCTCATGATTTCATAGTGCATGCATGATACATGAGTTCCTCCACCCTGGCCTGGAATGGAGGAGTCTGGCTCAGGCCTTGCATATTTCAGGGGTCTTCATGAGTCAGTCCTTGAAGACTGTCAAAAATGATCTGATTCTACCATAATATCCCTCTTCAGGGAGTGGAGTAGAATAAAGCTGCAAATCAAGTCCAGCGATCTTGGTTTCTTGAAGACTCCCTATTGAGTTTAGACTCTATGAAGACTGCCGATGAGGAAAAACTCTTTGAGCACCAATAAAAGTCTTGAGGACATTTTACAGACCCCTTGAAGGCCACCAACTAGGACAGACTCCTTGAAGGCCACCAACTAGGACAGACTCCTTGAGCACCAATAGAAGTTTTGAGGAGTTTGCAGAGACTCTTTGAAAGGGCACCAATGAGGACAGACTCGTTGAACGCTCACAAAAGTCTTCAGGAGTCAATCCTTAAGGACCGATGAGGACAGACTCCTTGAGCACCACTGGGATTCTCAAAGGTAAACACTGTAGGGCCCATTCCCAGGTGTGAATGTGGCCTAATTGCCGGGGTCACTAAAAAGATAAAACCAGCAACTGTACCCCATTTTCAGAGGACCCCGCTTCTACACTTTGATTGGCAGCTGCTGTTTTCCACCGCATGAGAGCCATGGGGTGTGACAAGTGCAGAAGAAGAATTTTGCATATTCCTCATGATTTCATAGTGCATGTATGATATATGAGTTCCTCCGCCCCGGCCTGGAATGGAGAGGTCTGGCTCAGGCCTGGCTCAGACCTTGCATATTTCAGGGGTCTTCACGAGTCAGTCCTTGAAGAGTGCCGAAGAGGACAAACTGCTTGAGCACCAATAAACGTCTTGAGGACAATTTTCAGATTACTTGAAGACCACCAACTAGGACAGACTCCTTTAAGACCACCAACTAGGACAGACTCCTTTAAGACCACCAACTAGGACAGACTACTTGAACGCTCACAAAAGTCTTCAGGAGTCAATCCTTAAGGACTGATGAGGACAGACTCCTTGAGCACCACTGGGATTCTTAAAGGTAAACACTGTAGGGCCCATTCCCAGGTGTAAATGTGGCCTAATTGCCGGGGTCACTAAAAAGATAAAACCAGCAACTGTACCCCATTTTCGGAGGATCCCCCCCTTCTACATTTTGATTGGCAGCTTCTGTTTTCCACCGCATGAGAGCCATGGGGTATGATGAGTTCAGAAGACGAGTTTTGCATATTCCTCATGATTTCATGTGCATGCATGATACATGAGTTCCTCCACCCCGGCCTGGAATGGAGGGGTCTGGCTCAGGCCTTGCATATTTCAGGGGTCTTCACAAGTCAGTCCTTGAAGACTGCTGAAGAGGACATGCTGCTTGAGCACCAATAAAAGTCTTGAGGACATTTTACAGATTTCTTGAAGACCACCAACTAGGACAGACTCCTTGAGCGCCAATAAAAGTCTTGAGGATTTTGCAGAGACTCTTTGAAGAGCACCAATGATGACAGACTCCTTGAACGCTCACAAAAGTCTTCACGAGTCAGTCCTTAAGGACTACCGATGAGGACAAACTCCTTGAGCACCACTAGAATTCTCACACGTAAACAGAGGTGTGAATGTAGCTTAATTGTCGGGGTCACTAACTAAAAATAAAACCAGCAATTATACCTTCGGAGGACCCCCCCCCCCCCTTTCCACATAGTGGATTGGCAGCTGCTGTTTCCCACCGCATGAGAGTCATGGGGTATGATGAGTGCAGAAGACGAGTTTTGCATATTCCTCATGATTTCATAGTGCATGCATGATATATGAGTTCCTCCACCCCGGCCTGGAATGGAGGGGTCTGGCTCAGGCCTTGCATATTTCTGGGGTAATAAGCAGAATGACGACGGCTCTGTGACCTCCTCTGTTTCCTGAACTGGCAGCCCTCCCACAGACTCTCACTGGACTATTAAAGTACTGAACGGCGTATGTAAATCTTGTAGAAGCTTTAACATGTTACAAGTCCATTTTGTTTTTAAATCTGTATCTGCCATTAAAATAATCCACGGACGCACCGCCACTGCTGAACATACTGCCCCGGAGAGGAAATGGAGAGAACCGGGTAGAGCTTTTGGCCATATACCTCTAGAAGGTTATAGGATAGCACCTACGTAGGATGACATCATAACACAGTCACAGTCTACGTTTCTTAAAACAGGGCAGCTTTGCAAGCCAAGGCATGAAAATAAATCATGCTTTCTTTGGGGGGAAAAAAATGCTACCCTCCACCCAAAACAAATCTTACCCCCACACAGTCTTATTTTTTTATACATTTTTATGTTTATCCTCAAAAATTATCTGAGTCTACCATAATATCCCTCTTCAGAGAGTGGAGTTCAGTGAAGCTGCAAATCAAGCCCAGCGATCTTGGTTTCTTGAAGTCTCTCTATTGAGTTTAGACTCTTTGAGGACTGCCGATGAGGACAAACACACCAGTACCTGTAAAAGTTTTGAGGACATTGTACACACTCCCCGAGCACTGTCGATGAGGACAAGCTCCTTGAGCACCAATTAAAGTCTTGAGGAAATTTTGCAGATTCCTTGAAGACCACCAATGAGGACAGACTCCTTGAGCACCAATAAAAATCTTGAGGAGTCTGTACCAACTTCTTGGAGACCACCAACGAGGACAATCTCCTTAAACACCAATAAAAGTCTTGGAGACATTTTTGAGACTGCCTGAAGACCACCAACAAGGACAGACTCCTTGAGCACCAATAAAAGTCTTGAGGAGTCTGTACAGACTTCTTGAAGACCACCAATGAGGACAAGCACCTTGAGCACCAATAAAAGTATTGGGGACATTTTACGGACTCCAATAAGGACAGACTCCTTAAGCACTGTAACAGACCGTCCCACACTCCACTTGAGTGCTTCCGTCATATACCGCTTCCTATCAGTCTGAATATAGATATCAGATATTCCAGCTGCTCTCAAGCACACAACGAGACGAGACTTGTTTGTCTGCTGAACATGGAGTCTTTAATAGAACCAAGAATACAACCTTATATACAGTTAGAGGAGGTAACCAGAACATAAATTAACATGAGCTAATTAACTAATCATTTACCCAGACTAGGCGACTCATAGATATGACCTTTCAGAGTAGACGTCACGCCTCCTCATTCACCTGCTATACAATACATATTATCATAAGTGTAAACACAGGACACTTTTACACTATAGCAGGGCCAATTAGCACAGAGAACAGACAGATGGCTGGAGGTGAGGACATTAGCATCTAACAGTATGTGTCCCAACAGTATGTATCAGTCACTCTTACAATTAAAAGTAAATAGTTCTTTACAGATATCCTGGAATATATTGTGGATAATAATTACATAATGATCCCATCTCAGGTAGTCCAATATATCATTTCTCAATCATCATATGCCCCTAGTGGACATAGGATGATTTTACACATAAGAGGATCCGGTGATGTCCCTGGTGAGTCTGTCACAAGCACCAATGATAGTCTTGAGGAGTCTGTACAGACTCCTTGAGGGGCACAAATGAGGACAGACACCTTGAGTCCTTATGAAAGTCTTCAGGAGTCCATCCTTGAGGACTGCGGATAGGAACAGATTGCTTGAGCACCAATAAAAGTCTTGAGAATATCCCAGCTGATAGGTGAGGAAAAGAGTACACACTTGCCAGGGAAAGTGACTATCAGCAGGGAGAGTTTCCTGGACGAGGAGGAACAGGTTAAGGACACGCCCTTCTTCTGGGGAAGACTCCCTATTGGGTCTGGACCGGATCAACTGTTACCGAACTTAGCTGGTAACCCAACTCGGATTTCCAATGGTCTGTGTGAAGTTAGGGTGCCCTTATTTCTGTGCTTCTGCCTGTTTTTGTCTGCCACCTACCTGTCTTACCGACCTCAGCCTGGACTCTTGACCAAAATTTTGCTTATCAGTTCTATACATCGTTGCCTGCAGGTGGCCAAGTTCTGCTAATCTCTGACCTCAATCCTACTCGTGATTTGACTACTTCCTTCTCAACTGTTACCAAACTTGGCTGTTAACCCAACTTAGCTCTACGTTGGTCTATGTAAAGTTAGAGTGCCCTTATTTCTGTGCATCTGCCTGTTTTTGTCTGCCACCTACCTGTGTTACTGACCTCAGCCTGGACTCTTGACTAAAATGTTGCTTATCAGTTCTATACATCGTTGCCTGCTAATCTCTGACCTTAATCCTACTCGTGACTTCTTGCTTTTCAACTGTTACAAAACTTAGCCATTGACCCATCTTGGCTCTCCACTGGTCTGTGTGAAGTAAGCATGCCGTTATTTCTGTGCGTCTGCCTGTGTTACCCACCTCAGCCTGGACTCTTGACCAAAATGTTGCTGTATACATCGTTGCCTGCACGTGGCCAAGCTCTGCTAATCTCTGACCTTAATTCTACTGTACTTGTGATTTGGCTCCTTCCTTTTCAACTGTTACCAAACTTGGTTTGTAACCCAATTCGGCTCTCCAATGGTCTGTGTGAAGTAAGGGTGCCCGTATTTCTGTGCTTCTGCCTGTTTTTGTCTGCCACCTACCTGTGTTACCAACCTCAGCCTGGACTTTTGACTAACATTTTGCCTATTAGTTCTGTACATCGTTGCCTGCACGTGGCCAAGCTCTGCTAATCTTTGACCTCAATCCTCCTCGTAATTTGGCGCCTTTCTTCCCAACTGTTACCGAACTTAGCCGTTGACCCATCTTGGCTCTCCACTGGTCTGTGTGAAGTAAGGGTGCCCGTATTTCTGTGCTTCTGCCTGTTTTTGTCTGCCACCTACCTGTGTTACTGACTTCAGCCTGGACTCTTGACCAAAATTTTGCTCTATACATCGTTGCCTGCACGTAGCCAAGCTCTGCTAATCTCTCACCTTAATCCTACTTCTCAACTGTTACTGAACTTGGTTTGTAACCCAACTCAGCTCTACATTGGTCTGTGTGAAGTTAGGGTGCCATTATTTCTGTGATTCTGCCTGTTTTTGTCCGCCAACTACCCGTGTCACCAACCTCAGCCTGGACTCTTGACCAAAATTTTGTCAGTTCTATACATTGTTGCCCAACATGTGGCCAAGCTCTGCTAATCTCTGACATTACTCCTACTCTTGATTTGGCTCCTTCCTTCTCAACTTTTACCTAACTTAGCTGGTGGATCATCTTGGCTCTCCACTGGTCTGTTTGAGGTTGGAGTGCCCTAATCACCGTTCTTCTGCTTACCTGACCCCAAGTTCAAGTCCATGGTTTCCGGCTTCCTGGCACCAACACCCTTCTATTGCCCTAGCAGTCCCTGCCTCAACTTTCAGAGGTGCTCTGACGGGAAATGTGCAAGACGCCACCCTCATCATCTCCAGCTCCTCCAATGCCCCGTACACGAGCTCGGAATTTCCGCCAAGAAAAGTCAGACGTGAGCTTTTGGTCTGAAATTTCGACCGTGTGTAGGCTCCATCTGACTTTTCCTGTAGGAATTTCCGGCAACAAAATTTTGAGAGCTGGTTCTCCAAATTTTCCGATGGAAAAAAAGTCCAACGCATGCTTTGGAAACAATTCTACGCATGCTCGGAAGCATTGAACTTCATTTTCTCAGCTCGTCGTAGTGTTGTATGTCACCCAGGGCCGATCCTAGGCAGGGTGCGCAGGGTGCTCCACACCCAGGCGCCGCAGAGCTGAGGGCGCCGAAGCTCCAGAGTGCTCCCCCTCCTTCCTTCTCGTCTGTGTCCAGAGGCGGAGCGCATGTAGCTAAAGCTGCGGTTCCCCATCACGCTTGTTCTCTCCGCTGGCAACTGCCAAAAGCGCATACCTCCCGCTGTCCCCGGAATTCGGACTGGGTACGGCAGCAGAGCCTAGTACCGGAACGCGGTGGAGCAATCTCCTGTCTGCCCCGCCCCCTCTGCATGTGTCGACTCTTCTCCCATAGGCGGTGTGATGAGAGGCTTCAGGGTTGGCCGGAGATGCTGCCAATCATCCCGTGTACTTCCTGAAATGCTCTCCGAGTGCCACCCTTCTAGTAATGTCTGGGGGCTCTTTCTAACAGACTCTCTAACAGAAGGTCTCTTTGTGTGCATTAGAGAGACCCCCCTTCAGGCCCCATTAGTGTACTAATTTTCTTTATAGTTAAAAGATCATGGGTGCCCATTAAATGCAGCCGCTGTGCCCATCAAACGCAGCTACTGTGCCCATCAAATGCAGCCACTGTGGTCATCAAACGCAGCCACTGTGCCCATCAAATGCAGCCACTGTGCCCATCAATTGTCACCACTGTGCCCACAAAACACAGCCACTGTGCCATCAATTGTCACCACTGTGCCATCAATCGTCACCACTATGCCATGCCAAATGCAGCCACTGTGCCATCAATTGTTACCACTGTGCCCATCAATTGTTACCACTGTGCCCAGCAATTTTTACCACTGTGCCCAGCAATCGTCACCACTGTGCCCAGCAATTGTTACTACCGTGCCCAGCAATTGTCACCACTGTGCCCAGCAATTGTAGCCATTGTGCCCATCAATTGTCACCACTGTGCCCAGCAATTGTAGCCATTGTGCCCATCAATTGTCACCACTGTGCCCAGCAATTGTAGCCATTGTGCCCCGTAAAATGCCCCCTCCCCCCGCCTGGCACTTACCTTTCTGGGGTCAGCCGTGCTTCTTCCGTCCCTCGATGTGTTCTCCCACCCTCGCTGACGCTTCAGCCAATCAGGTTACCAATAACCAGAATAGGCGAACCTGATTGGCTGAGACGGCCGTCAGTCTTATCCAAGGAACGCACCCCCATGCGTTCCGAGGATAGACATCCGAGAGCCGGAGGGCTGTACTCGGAAAGACACTTCCGCACAGCCAACCAGCTGCTGTTATTCAGGTAACCGGCGCCCAAGTTACGGCCACCTGAATGGACCAGCGGCAGCTGGCAACAATAACATACATTCATGAAAATGCATGAATGTATGTTATTTGCGAGAGCCAGAGGGGGCGGCGCTGCAGCGACCTCTATAGACGGCCGCCATCACTGCAGTATAAGTAAAAAAGGACATTTTAGGGAAAACAAAAAGTCTTAAAGGGCCCGTTTTTTTGTGACTACAGGAGGGGGGGCGGCGCCCGGGCGCCCCCTATGGACGGGCCGCCACTGCTTCTTAGGGGAGCATCTCTGTGTTTGAGTCATAGTCATAGAAACAATTGTAAAGGGGAGGAGTTCGTAAGATGACCACTCCCATGTGGGGGTGCCATAAATATTTCTGCACCCAGGCGTCTGTGACCCTAGGATCGGCCCTGACGTCACCCGCGTTCTTGGCGGTCGAAAGTTCAGAGAACTTTTGTGTGACTGTGTGTATGCAAGTCTAAAACTATTACCGAACTTGGCTTGTAACCCAAATCAGCTTTCCATTGGTCTGTGTGAAGTGAGGGCGCCATTATTTATGTGATTCTGCCTGTTTTTGTCCGACAACTACCCATGTCACCAACCTCAGCCTGGACTCTTGACCAAAATCAGTTCTCTACATTGTTGCCCAATATGTGGCCAAGCTCTGCTAATCTCTGACCTTACTTCTACTCTTGATTTGGCTCCTTCCTTCTCAACTTTTACCAAACTTAGCTGGTGGCCCAGCTTGGCTCTCCACTGGTCTGTGTGGGGTGCCCTAATCGCTGTTCTTCTGCTTACCTAACCCCAAGTTCAAGTTCATGGTTCCGGCTTCCTGGCACCAACACCCTTCCATTGCACTAGCAGTCCCTGCCTCAACTTTCAGAGGTGCTCTGATGGGAAATGTGCAAGAGGCTACCCTCATCATCTCCAGCTCCTCTAATGCCCCGTCCACACGTCACCCGCGTTCTTGGTGGTCGAAAGTTCAGAGAACTTTTGTGTGACTGTGTGTATGCAAGCCAAGCTTGAGAGGGAATTCCGTCGGAAAAAACACCCAAGGAAATTCCGATTGTGTATAAACGGCAATCCAGGTATGTGACACTTGGGCTTTTATCTTTTTTTTTTTCTAGCGGTTAGGTAAAGGTTAGTGGGAAGGGTAGCGGGTTTATTTGTTCTAGCCGGAGATCAGTCGAAAAAATGAAAATACATTTCTTCTTTGTAGCCTGTAGCTCAGAAGACCCGCTTTGCTCCGTTCACCAAATGAAGAACACCTGAGTTCAATTATTATGTCATAACAACTAAAACGGACACAAATAAAAGAAAAAAAATCCATCTAAAGTGCAAATAAATTTCATCAGCGACACAGACTTTGGAATAAATTTGGTAAACCTAATTTGAATTGCAAAGGGGAATTTTTGACAAGTTGGGTTGAAACCAAAGTAACACCGGCTAAGCCGAAATATTTGTCCCCGCCGCTTATCAAAAAAGGGCGGGGGGGGGGGGGTAACCTGAGCATGTAAAGAAAGCAACGCTTTTGTATTACGAAAGTGAGAAATGCCTTTGTAATTGGTCTTCGTAGGGTGGGCCTTGGCCAATCTATTCATATGCATGGTACATTTTACTGCAGCTAATGTATTTCTGGCACAGGTTAAAATGAGCGCCGAAAGTAAAGAGCCTTGGAAGACGGAGAGGAAAAACTCTTTGCTGAGAGATGTTATCACAACGGCCTGGACCCAAGTTGGTTCTTTTGTGTATGAATCTAATTTAACGGAGGTTCGCGGGTCGCTCACCTGCACATTACGTCACTCATTGGCTGTTCCAGAAGCCGTTGTTCCTCCTTTTTGCTCTTGTTCTGGTTTTGGGTTTGGAGGGAATGTTGTGGTCTGTGGGTTTGGCAACCTCCTATCTTCTGCCTTATATATTTACCTGCTAAACACAAGAAGAAATCTAGAAATACCAATTTAGGCTGAAACTTTACTCTCCGTTCTCTCTCCAGAACTCTCGGTTACAGCAGAACTTCAGTCAACAATTAAAGAAGAATTCTAAATATGGTTTATTGTAACATAGTTACCGTATATACTTGAGTATAAGCCAAGTTTTTCAGCAATTTTTTTTTGGGCGCTGAAAATGCCCCCCTCGGCTTATACTCGAGTCACCTTTTTGCAGCTGATCTCCCAGACTTTTGGGGACCCGGTACCGGCCGGCTGTAGGTCCCCCTGGATCACACATGTAGCCCCACTCTTCCGTTACATGTGTGCAAAGTTTGTTGTCCAGGGGACACTACGACTGATTTTTCAAAGCCGGGCACCCCTTCCATAGACTCCCATGTTAAACTGTAATTTCTCCGCTGAGTTTGGGGACCTGGTACCGGCCGGTTGTAGGTCTTATGGACCCGGATCTTAGCACACATGTAGCCCCATTTCTCCTCTATACGTGTGCAACGTTAGTTGTCTGGGGGACCTACGGCTGGGGAGCACCGATTTCTCAAAGCCGGGCACCCCTTCCATAGACTCCCATGTAAAACGTCAGTCTAGTCATGAACACAGTGAGGCATGAGCACAGTGGGGCCTGGGCACAGGGAGGCATGGACACAGTGAGGCATGTACATGGGCACAGTGAGGCATGGACACAGTGAGGCATGGGCACAGTGAGGCATGGGCACAGTGAGGCATGGGCACAGTGAGGCATGCACATGGACACAGTGAGGCAAAGTAGTGCCAGGAAAGGAAAATTTTGGTAAGTGATTGGTACAATTTTTAGTTTTTCAAGCACAAACATGGCAGCATACTACCACATGTATGCTTTTGGATTGATGCCAGGAAAGGAAATTTCCGATAAGTATCTACTACAATTTACAATTTTCCTGGCACCAACTTGGCAGCGTACTACCACATGTATGCTTCCATGGATTGTTGCCAGGAAAGGAAAATTACGGTAAGTATTTGATACAATTTTCCATTTTAGGAAAATTACAGTAAGTATGTGATACAATTTTACATTTTCCTGGTGCCAACTTGGCAGCATACCACCATGTGTATACTGTTGGATTGATGCCAGAAAAAGGAACATATCACTAAGTATTTACTACCATTTTCAATTTTCTTGGCGCCAAAACTTAGCAGCATACTACCACGTGCACGCTGCCATGGATTGGCGCCAGGAAAAGAAAATTACGGTAAGTATTTGATACAATTTTTCATTTTCCTGGTACCAACATGGCAGCATACTATCACATGTATGCTTTTGGATTGATGCCAGGAAAGGAAAATTCTGGTAAGTATTTACAACAATTTACAATTTTCCTGGCACCAACTTGGCAGCATACTACCACGTGTACGCTGCAATGGATTGGCGCCAGGAAAGGAAAATTATGGTAAGTATTTGATACCATTTTCCATTTTAGGAATATTACGGTAAGTATATGATACAATTTAAAAAATTTCCTGGTGCCAACATGGCAGCATACTACCACGTGTCTGCTGCCTAGGATTGGCGCCAAGAAATGAAAAATTATGGTAAGTATTTGATACGATTTTTCATTTTCCTGGTGCCAAAACTTGGGAGCATACTACCACGTGTATGCTGTTAAATTGATGATGCCAGCAAAAGGAAAATTCTGGTAAGTATTTACTACAATTTAAAATTTTCCTGCTGCCAAAACTTGGCAGCATACTAACCACGTGTACGCTGCCATGGATTGGCACCAGGAAAGGAAAATTACGGTAAGTGTTTGATAAAATTTTCCATTTTAGGAAAATTACGGTAAGTAAAAGGAAAAATAGTTGCTCTCAGAAAACACAATATGACATTGTGAAAAGAATTATTATACGTGTCAATATAAATAAATAAAAACATCTAATTTATAAATAAAGTCCATAAATAGTGATGTGATCAAGTGTAGTAAAAATGGCTTACACTACAACCCAATCTTAATTAGTCCATTTGAGCTGGTATCACAAATATGTAATTAGATGATGTAATTAAACGATTTTAATGGATGTAAAAGAATTGTCCAATATTACACAAAGGGCAATGGTGATAGTAGATTAAAATATCCTGGATGGAATTCACTATCGATCTCACAGTAATTCTGCAGACACATCAAAAGGTAAGTAAAGATGTACTCTTACCGGATCCTAGTGTAATTCAGGCATGTCAATCCACTGGCATCTGAAGGGGGAGATCACCTCGACCGCTTACAGTACTTCCACATAGGACTGATGAGTTTCACTGGAACAAAATACTTCCCACTGGTGCAGACTCCTCGTCCAGTTCAAAGAACCGAGGGGGAGAAAAACGAGGGCTCGCAATGGTGAAATACTTCCAGGAAGTTTTATTAAAATATGTGCAGCAGATTACACATTTAAAATTGGCGGCTAAAAAAGCATAAAAACAAAACAGCAGCAGAAATAATTACGTGCGCCCGCGCTTCCGGGGTCACGTTAACGCGGTGACGTTAGTGCGTGGCTCCGCCCTGACCGGTTTCGTCACAAAATGACGTTGTCAAAGGGCGCGGGCGACGCACTGAACGTTCACCTTATGTGGGATTGGAGACGCAGCCAATCCTCTCTTTCACATTGCAGTCTCCAATGAAAGGAGACCGCAAAACCGGAAGAAGTGGAAGTAGGAATGGCCGGGAATCCGGAAAGTGCCCTACAAGCGAGAACAGACTGACACAGATAGGCATAATCTGTGTCAACATAGTCCGATCCAGCCTGAAAGGGCAAAACTCCCTGGTCTTCCGACCTCCGACCCTCTACATCATGTAATACCAACGAAAAACGTTGTCTGTCACAAATTACATATCATTGAACTTTGAAAAAAAAGAAACATAAAAAATACACATTTCTATGTCCCCAAGTCGCAGCCTAATTGGGCCGCCACACAGGAAATCGGATTAAATCAAATTTCTATACCTCATCGTGACATAGGCAAGAAATATACATTTTCATCGTACTGACAGAAGTTAAATAAATCTACACACAGAAATTAGATATAAAATTATATAAAATTAGCACATACATTTATAAACCAATAAAACCAAAAGGGGAAAAAATTTGTATACCCTCTTCATTACCATATGCGGCCCTCTAGTGGTTAAGGAAGAAAATGACCCGAGAATCAACCATTACCTGATGCAAGAGATGGCTAGTGGGGGCACAGTCCACTCTATTTCTCGCATCCACTAGAAAGGGGAGAGGGGATGTGGAATTGAAGGCAAGAGCGGAATTATGAATTGTCTAGAAAGGCATTCACTTCTATGTCCACGTTTAAGCCCTGCGGTTTGAGGCATTTTAAACGATAAATCCAACTCATTTCTAATTTAGAAATAGCTATCCTCTTCGATCCTCCTCTCCAGTGGGATCTAAGAATGTCAATGGCAATAATGGAGGTGCCACTGGGGTTCCTAGCGTGCACTTCTCTATAGTGTCTGGAAACCGAGTGTTTTTTGTACCCCCTTCTTATATTGCCAATATGTTCATTGACTCTGACCTGAAAAGCTCTCACTGTACGTCCCACATATTGAAGCCCACATGGGCAGGTCAACAGATAAACCACATGGGTCATGGAGCATGTAATAAAAGATCGAATATTGAAAGTTTGAGAGGTGCTATTAGAGACAAAACTCAAAGTTTTCCGTTCCTTAACTGCATTGACCTTGCACACAGCACATTTTTTGCACTTATGATAACCTATTATGTTTTGAAAAAACATTGGTTTATTCCGAGGGGGGTCAACAACTCCTGGGGCAAGAGAATCCCTTAATGAGGGGACTCCTCTAAAAACCACTTGGGGCTGTTCGGGGAGTGCGGGACCGAGGACTGGGTCCTCTTTAATCAAATGCCAATGTTTTCGAACCAATTTTTTGATTACATAATGTTGATTTGAATAATTGGTAATAAAAGGAGAAATAAATTTTTTACGCTCCCAGTGGAGACACATTTATCCTGTAGAAGCATACCTCTATCTACCGATTCAACTTCACATATTTGTTTATGGAGATCTTCTTCTAGGTAACCTTTATCTAAAAATCTTGATGTCAACATTTTGGCCTGCTCTCCAAAATCTTCTATTTTACTACAGTTGCGCCTAAGGCGCAAAAATTGACTCTTAGGGACTGAGTCCAGCCAAGCTTTATGATGGTAGCTATCGCGGGGGATGAAAGAATTGCGGTCTGTTGACTTGAAAAAAGTGGAGGTCACAAATTGACCCTCCTCCACTCTTATTTCAAGATCTAGGAAGTTGATCTTCCTCTGATCCGCCTCGTATTTGAACTCAATCCCCCTGTCATTAGTATTGAGAGAGCCCATAAAGTCGTCCAGGGACTCCCTGGATCCTCTCCATAGGAGGAGGACGTCGTCTATATATCTTGCCCACAGAATCAATTCGGGTCTGCGGTCCGAATAGACAACGTCCTCCTCCCAGGAGGATCGAAGAGGATAGCTATTTCTAAATTAGAAATGAGTTGGATTTATCGTTTAAAATGCCTCAAACCGCAGGGCTTAAACGTGGACATAGAAGTGAATGCCTTTCTAGACAATTCATAATTCCGCTCTTGCCTTCAATTCCACATCCCCTCTCCCCTTTCTAGTGGATGCGAGAAATAGAGTGGACTGTGCCCCCACTAGCCATCTCTTGCATCAGGTAATGGTTGATTCTCGGGTAATTTTCTTCCTTAACCACTAGAGGGCCGCATATGGTAATAAAGAGGGTATACAAATTTTTTCCCCTTTTGGTTTTATTGGTTTATAAATGTATGTGCTAATTTTATATAATTTTATATAATTTTATATCTAATTTCTGTATGTAGATTTATTTAACATCTGTCAGTACGATGAAAATGTATATTTCTTGCCTATGTCACGATGAGGTATAGAAATTTGATTTAATCCGATTTCCTGTGTGGCGGCCCAATTAGGCTGCGACTTGGGGACATAGAAATGTGTATTTTTTATGTTTCTTTTTTTTCAAAGTTCAATGATATGTAATTTGTGACAGACAACGTTTTTCGTTGGTATTACATGATGTAGAGGGTCGGAGGTCGGAAGACCAGGGAGTTTTGCCCTTTCAGGCTGGATCGGACTATGTTGACACAGATTATGCCTATCTGTGTCAGTCTGTTCTCGCTTGTAGGGCACTTTCCGGATTCCCGGCCATTCCTACTTCCACTTCTTCCGGTTTTGCGGTCTCCTTTCATTGGAGACTGCAATGTGAAAGAGAGGATTGGCTGCGTCTCCAATCCCACATAAGGTGAACGTTCAGTGCGTCGCCCGTGCCCTTTGACAACGTCATTTTGTGACGAAACCGGTCAGGGCGGAGCCACGCACTAACGTCACCGCGTTAACGTGACCCCGGAAGCGCAGGCGCACGTAATTATTTCTGCTGCTGTTTGTTTTTTAGCCGCCAATTTTAAATGTGTAATCTGCTGCACATATTTTAATAAAACTTCCTGGAAGTATTTCACCACTGCGAGCCCTCGTTTTTCTCCCCCTCGGTTCTTTGAACTGGACGAGGAGTCTGCACTAGTGGGAAGTATTTTGTTCCAGTGAAACTCATCAGTCCTATGTGGAAGTACTGTAAGCGGTCGAGGTGATCTCCCCCTTCAGATGCCAGTGGATTGACATGCCTGAATTACACTAGGATCCGGTAAGAGTACATCTTTACTTACCTTTTGATGTGTCTGCAGAATTACTGTGAGATCGATAGTGAATTCCATCCAGGATATTTTAATCTACTATCACCATTGCCCTTTGTGTAATATTGGACAATTCTTTTACATCCATTAAAATCGTTTAATTACATCATCTAATTACATCTTTGTGATACCAGCTCAAATGGACTAATTAAGATTGGGTTGTAGTGTAAGCCATTTTTACTACACTTGATCACATCACTATTTATGGACTTTATTTATAAATTAGATGTTTTTATTTATTTATATTGACACGTATAATAATTCTTTTCACAATGTCATATTGTGTTTTCTGAGCGCAACTATTTTTCCTTTTATCTTCGTTTTTCGTGTATATCACATGTTTAACCGCTTCAATACTAGGCTTTTATACCACCTCCATACCGGGCCTATTCTGACACTTCTCTCCTACATGTAATAATCATCATTCTTTTGCTAGAAAATTACACAGTACCCCCAAACATTATATATGTTTTTTTTAGCAGACACCCTAGGGAATAAAATGACGGTCATTCCAAAGTTTTATCTTGCACGGTATTTACGCAATTATTTTTCAAACGCTTTTTTTTGTAAAAAAAATTGTTTTATGAATTAAAAAAATTACAAAACACTAAAGTTAGCCCAATTTTTTTGTATTATGTGAAAGATTATGTTACACCGAGTAAATAGAGACCCAACATGTCACACTTTAATTATGCGCACACTCATGGAATGGCGCCAAACTTCGGTACTTAAAAATCTCCATAGGCAACGCTTTATTTATTTTTTACAGGTTACAGTTTAGATTTACAGAGGAGATCTAGTGCTAGATTAGTTGCTGGCACTCTAACGCACGCGACGATACCTCACATGTGTGGTTTAAACGGCGTTTACATATGTCGGCGGGACTTGCGTGTGCGTTCGCTTCTGCACGCGAGCTATCGGGGACAGGGGCGTTTTCATTTTTTTTTTATCTTTTATTATTTTTTTTTACTTATATTTTATTTATTTTTACACTTTTTTTCATTTTTTTTTCCACTTTTATTCCTATTACAAGGAATGTAAACATCTCTTGTAATAGGAAATGTGTGTGACAGGTCCTCTTTATGGAGAGATGTGGGGTCAATAAGACCTCACATCTCACCTCCAGGCTGGAAACCATGAGATCGGTGAAAAAAAATTCACCGATCTCATGAATGGTGACTTACAGCCGCAATCGCGGCTTTGTTTACATACGGGGACCCGGGCGTGACGTCATCAGATCGCGCCCGGGTCCTCCGACGGTCATAGAGATGACTGGTGACCATCTGGTCACCAGTCATCTCTATGCTTCCTGCCGCCGCCGACGATTCGTTCTCCGGGCCCCCGAAGGTACAGGTAAGCCCGGAGAAGCACTGGATGGCGGCGGGAGGGGGGGGATGTCCCCTCCCGCGGCCTGTAAGAACGATCAAGCGGCGGAACCGCCGCTATGATCGTTCTTACTTTGTGCAGAATCGCCGGCTGAAGAGATGGATATCTGGATGATGCCTCTGGCTGCAGGCATCGTCCAGATATTCGCCTGCAATACCCAGGCCGTCAATTGACGGCCACTTAGGATGGTAAATCCCATCCCAGGCCGTCAATTGTCTATGGCTGGGTATTGAAGTGGTTAATGATGCTGCTGGATACCTTTATTCACTTATTTATTCATTTATTTATTCAATTTTTTTTTGTCATTTTAATTAATTAATTAGTTGGTTAATTCTCAGTAATTAATTTTGTATTAATTATTTTATTCACCTTTAGCGCGAGAAATTTCCCCCTTGGATAAATTACGGTAAGTATCTGATACAATTTTTCAATTTTCTGGAGCCAACTTGGCCAGGAAGTGAAAATAACAGTAAGTATTTGATACAGTTTTCCATTTTAGGAAAATTACAGTAAGTATATGATACAAGTTAAAAAAAAATCTGGAGCCAGCTTGGCAGCATACTACCACGTGTATGCTTTTTGATTGATGCCAGAAAAAGGAAAATTCTGGTAAGTATTTACTACAATATTCAATTTTCCTGCTGCCAAAACTTGACAGCATACTACCACGTGTACGCTGCCATGGATTGGCACCGGGAAAAGAATATTTACGGTAAGTATTTGATAGAATTTTCAATTTCCTGGCGCCAACTTGGCAGCATACTACCACGTGTACGCTGCAATGGATTGGCCCCAGGAAATGAAAATTACGGTAAGTGCTTGATACAGTGCTTGAAAATTATGGTAAGTATATGATACAATTTAAAAGATTTCTGGAGCCAGCTTGGCAGCATACTACCACGTGTATGCTTTTTGATTGATGCCAGAAAAAGAGAAAAATTCGGTAAGTATTTACTACAATTTTCAAATTTCCTGCTGCCAAAACTTGGCAGCATACTAACCATGTGTACGCTGCCATGGATTGGTGCCAGGAAAGGAAAATTACGGTAAGTATTTGATACAATTTGTCATTTTCCTGGTGCCAAGTTGGCAACATACTACCAAATGTAAGCTGCCATGGATTGGCACCCGGAAAAGAAAGATTTACGGTAAGTACTTGATACAATTTTCAATTTTCCTGGTGCCAACATGGCAGCATACTACCACATGTATGCTTTTTGGATTGATGCCAGGAAAGGAAAATTTCCGATAAGTATTTGCTACAATTTACAATTTTCCTGGTGCCAACTTGGCAGCATACTACCACGTGTATGCTTCCATGGATTGGCCCCAGGAAAAGAAAATTACGGTAAGTGTTTGATACAATTTTCAATTTTAGGAAAATTATGGTAAGTATATGATACAATTTAAACAATTTCTGGAGCCAGCTTGGCAGCATACTACCACGTGTACGCTGTTTGATTGATGCCAGAAAAAGGAAAATTCTGGTAAGTATTTACTACAATTTTCAATTTTCCTGCTGCCAAAACTTGGCAGCATACTACCACGTGTACGCTGCCGTGGATTGATTCCAAGAAAGGAACATTTTGGTCAGTAATTGGTACAATCTTTTTTTTTTTCTGGCGCCAACTTGGCACCCTATAAAAGCTGACAAGGATTAGTGCCTGGAAAGGAAAATTTTGGTAAGTGATTGGTACAATTTTCAGTTTTTCTAGCACAAACATGGCAGCATACTACCACATGTACACTGTCATGGATTGGCGCCAACAAAGGAAAATTACGGTAAGTATATGATACAATTTTACATTTTTATGGAGCCAACTTGGCAACATACTACCACGTGTGTGTGCTTCCATGGATTGGTGCCAGGAAAGGAAAATTACAGTAAGTATTTGATACAATTTTACATTTTTATAGAGCCAACATGGCAGCATATTACCACATGTAGGCTGTTGGATTGATACCAGAAAAAATAAAAATTCTGGTAAGTATTTACTACAATTTTCCAAAATTGGATTGGCGCCAGGGAATGAAAATGACATAAGTATTTGATACAATTTTTAATCTAGTCTTAGACGGCCTGTAATAATAAGCGTGGTTTATAAAATAAGGACGGGAGATAAGAGTCCCGAAGAAGATTTGTAAAGAAAACCCAACAAGGGGAGAATTAATGATTTAGTATTCATGGAACTCAGAATATGGAAATTAAAAATAATGAATGGATATAGAGCTGCTTGTTAATATTCAAAAATTTTTTTTTTTTAGCACTGAGAGACAAAATAATTTTGGCGGCGGTTCCCTTACTAAGTACATTTTACAACGAGACGCGGAGACGATGGAGACAACGTGATCTTATTTTAGCATGCGCATTAATATTGCACAGAACAAGCGCCAATACATTTATATGACTTCCATATCGGAGATATTGTTTATGGAAGCCCGAGATACACATTGTTACATTGTCTCCGAGACTTCCCTCTGTGATGTGTTTATTTGTTTTCTATTATTACATTATTATCATTATTGTGATATTTTTAAGTCACACAAATCAGTTAAGAGCTTATTGCCGGCTCGAAAGTGCAGAGGAATTATCATCATGTAATGCGGTCCATTTGCACGCGGCGCACACACGTAATTCGCATTAGCGCGATGCATTAGAGGTAAAGTATACAGATAAAAGCCGGGAGATACGGCAAAGCCACCAAAGAACTCCCATTACTCTTCTAATGGTTTATAGAGGGTTCAAAAAGCACTTAAATCATTCAGACAAGTTAACAATTTAGAAAACTAGTTTGTAGGCCCCTTAACCACTTCGGCCCCCGGGACCATTATGCAGGTAAAGGACCTGGCCCCCTTTTTGCGATTCGGCGCTGCGTCGCTTTAACTGGCAATTGCGCGGTCGTGCGACGCGGCTCCCAAACAAAATCGGCGTCCTTTTTTCCCCCCCAAAATAGAGCTTTCTTTTGGTGGTATTTGATCACCTCGGCGGTTTTTATTTGTTGCGCTATAAACAAAAATAGAGCGACAATTTTGAAAAAAAAAAAAAAACAGATTCACGTATCTGGGCGTAAAACTGCGGCGGCGTAACGTATGTCATTTACGTTACACCGCCGCAAGTTTTACAGGCAGGTGCTTTATTCACAAAGAACTTGCCTGTAAAGTTGCGGCGGCGTAGCGTAAATCCCCCGGGGCAAGCCCGCGTCATTCAAATGAGCCGGGTAGGGGGCGTAGAGCATTTAAATTAGGCGCGTTCCCGCCCCGAACGTACTGCGCATGCGCCGTCCCTAATATTTCCCGACGTGCATCGCGCTAAATGACGTCGCAAGGACGTCATTGGTTTCGACGTGAACGTAAATGGCGTCCAGCCCCATTCACGGACGAGTTACGCAAAATTTTCAAATTGCGACGCGGGGACGACGGCCATACTTTACATTGGATACGCCACCTAGGGGGCATGTTTATCTTTACGCCGCGTATCTCTTACGGAAACGGCGTAGCTTAACTGCGAAAGGGCAAGCGTACGTTCGTGAATCGGCGTATAGACTCATTTGCATATTCTACGCCGACCTCAAAGGAAGCGCCACCTAGCGGCCAGCGTAAATATTGCACCCTAAGATACGACGGCGCAGGCCGTCGTATCTTAGGCATGTTTAAGTGTATCTCAGTTTGAGCATACACTTAAACATACGACGGGCTTAGATTCGGAGTTACGTCGGCGTATTTACTGACACGCCGGCGTGAATCTGGCCCAATATTTTTTACTTTTTTCTATAATAAATATCCCCCCAAAAATATATAAAAAAACAACATTTTTTTTCCCTCAGTTTAGGCCGATACGTATTCTTCTACCTATTTTTGGTAAAAAAAAAAATCGCAATAAGCGTTTAACGATTCGTTTGCGCAAAATTTACAGCGTTTACAAAATAGGGGATCGTTTTATTGCGTTTTTATTAATATTTTTTTTTTTTTTACTAGTAATGGCGGCGATCAGCGATTTTTTTATTCGTGACTGCGATATTACGGCGGACACATCGGACAATTTTGACACATTTTTGGGACCGTTGTCATTTTCACAGCGAAAAGTTCTATAAAAAATGCACTGATTACTGTGAAAATGACAATTGCAGTTTAGGAGTTAACCATTTAAAAAAATAAAAAAATAAAAAAAGGAGTCAACCACTAGGGGGCACTGTAGGGGTTATGAGTTTCTAACTGTGGGGGGCGGGGCTGGACGTGTGACATCACTGATCGCCTTTCCCTATATCAGGGAACAGACGATCACTGACACTGCCACAATGAAGAATGGGGAAGGTGTGTTTACACTCACCTCTCACCGTTCTTCAGCTCCTGTGACCGATCGCGGGACACCGGAGGCGATCGGGTCCGCGGGTCCCGTGGGCGCGGTCACAAAGCTTCGGATCGACCCCACGGCTGGGCCTTAAAGAGACACGTACAGGTACGTGATTGTGCCCAGCCGCGCCATTCTGCCGACGTATATCGGCGTTAGGGGGTCCTTAAGTGCTTAATGCGGCAATTTAACCGCTTGCCGGCCGCCGCACGAACATTTACGTTGACAGAATGGCACGGACAGGCAAATGGGCGTATATATATATATA
Organism: Rana kukunoris; assembly: GCA_029574335.1. NCBI lineage: Eukaryota > Metazoa > Chordata > Amphibia > Anura > Ranidae > Rana > Rana kukunoris. The sequence continues at coordinate 2,052,404 of CM056057.1, read as the reverse complement.
GAGAGAGAGATATAGATATATAGATACGTCCCCTTAAAATTCCCGCAGTGTGGTCGGGACCCTGCCGCGAGCTCTGTGACCATGCCCGCGGGACCTGAGGTCCGCCGGTGTCCCGCGATCGGGTCACGGAGCTGAAGAAGGGGGAGAGGTAATTGTAAACACAACATCTCCCTGTTCTTCCTAGTGACATGTCACTGATCGTCTGTTCCCTGTCATCGGGAGCAGCGATCAGTGATGCGTCACAGCAAGCCACGCCCCCTAACAGTTAGAATCACACCGTAGGACACACTTATCCCCTTAAGCCCCCCCTACAGGTGTCCCACGATCGGTCACAGGAGCTGAGGAACGGGGAGAGATGAGTGAAAACACACCTTCCTCGTTCTTCACTGTGGCAGTGTCAGTGATCGTCTGTTCCCTGATATAGGGAAAGGCGATCAGTGACGTCACACGTCCAGCCCCGCCCCCTACAGTTAGAAACACATATAAGGTCACACATAGCCCCTACAGCTCCCCCTAGTGGTTACTCCTTCTCTGCGGCCGTGTCACCGATCGTCTGTTCCAGCCACACCCCCCTACAGTAAGTAACACACATTAGGGAACACTTAACCCCTACAGCGCCCCCCTCCTGGTTAATCCCTTCACTGCCAGTGTCATTTTCACAGTAATCAGTGCATTTTTATAGCACCGATCGCTGTAAAAATGACAATGGTCCCAAAATGGCATCAAAAGTGTCCGATGTGTCCGCCGTAATGTCGCAGTCACAATAAAAATCGCTGGTCGCCGCCATTACTAGTAAAAAAAAATCATTATAAATAATAAATACGCCATAAAAATATCCCCTATGTTGTAGACGTCATAACTTTTTCGCAAACCAATCAAATAAACGCTCATTGCGATTTTTGTTTTTAACCAAAAATTTGTAGAAGAATACGTATCGGCCTAAGGGATATTTATTATAGAAAAAAAAAGTAAAACAAATATTGCATTTTTTTTTTTCTAAAAATTGTCGCTCTATTTTTTGGTTTATAGCGCAAAAAAAAAACCCGATGATCGCCCGCCATTAGTAGTAAAAAAAAATAATAAAAACGCCATTAAAACTATCCCCTATTTTGTAAACGCTCTAAATTTTGCGCAAAATCAGTCGATAAACGCTTATTGCGATATTTTTTTTTTTTATTATAGAATAAAAAGCAAAAAAAATATGGTATTTTTTTTTTTCAAAATAAAAAAATCGCTCTTTTTTTTTGCTTATAGCGCAATTTTTTTTATTTTTTTTAAAAAGCAGAGGTGATCAAATACCACCAAAATAAATCTCTATTTGTGGTGAAAAAAAAGGACGTAGATTTTGTTTGGGAGCCACGTCGCACGACCGCGCAATTGTCAGTTAAAGCGAGACACAGTGCCGAATCGCAAAAAAAAAATGGCCAGGTCCTTAACCTGCATAATGGTGCCGGGGGCCGAAGTGGTTAAGGTGGAAAACTGCAAAGCTTTACAACCCCATCGCAAAAAAAAGCGCTCTGGTCTTTTGTATACGTTTTTCACCCTTAGATTGTAATTTATAAGTTGTATTATTAATTATTATTTAATTAATTATTTAATTATTAATTTATATTACTTAATTATTAATTTATATTATTTAGCTATTAATTATTAATAGTATAATTGTTGGATAATTAGGATTGGGATGGTGTCGGTATATTCAGCCTGTCGCAGTTTCTCAATATACAGAATGTAACAAGTTTGTTTTATTTTATTTTTTATTTTTATTTTATTTTAATTTTTTTGACTATTTTGTTATTTTGGATGGAATAATCAGATCTACCTGTTTTTTTTTTTTGTTTTTTTTTTCCAAGCAGTCCATCTTCTAGTCCATCGTTTTTAAATGTAAAATGTCCCGACGTTCTCTCCACAGACATCAGCGCTGATCTCGCTTGAACTTTATGAGCTGGAAATATGAATGCAGGTCTGAAATTTATGTTCACTTATCTCGGCTTCCAGCTGGAAAAGTTCGGCATTAAAACTTCCACTAAACATATAATTGTAAAGCTTTGTCCTGAACCCATGCCGTCCCCGGGCATACTAAACAGGGACACCTTCAGAGAAGCTCACAGTTTCATTTTTTTTTTTTTTATTAATGTTAAAAAACGAAAATAATAATATAAATTAAATCTGAACTCCAGGCAATTGTTGTTGTTTTTTTTTTTTTTTTTTGTTAGATAGATTTGTAAAAAGTAAATACTTCACAATTTTACATTTTCAAAAGACAACCCGTGACAGCAAGGTTAAAAAAAAAAAAAAAAAAAATGTAATATTTTTTTGTATTTTTTTTTAATTATAAATGTTAGTGTTATTTTTTTATTTATTTTTTAAGACAAAAGCAGAAAAAATGGTTATAATAAAAATTGTAATACTGGGTACTGGGTGCATGTTGTCATATTACCTCATATACGACTTTCTGACAACCCGTGACAGCAAGGAAAATAAAACAAAAAAAATAAAATGATAAAAAACATATAATTGTAAAGCTTTGTCCTGAACCGATGACGTCCCTAAATACTAAATAGGGAAATCTTCAGATACCAACTGAGAAGCTCACAGTTCCATTTTTATTTTTTTTATTAATGTTAAAAAACGAAAATAATAATATAAATTAAATCTGAACTCCAGGCAATTGTTGTTGTTTTTTTTTTTTTTTTTGTTAGATAGATTTGTAAAAAGTAAATACTTCACAATTTTACATTTTCAAAAGACAACCCGTGACAGCAAGGTTAAAAAAAATAAAAAAAAATGTAATATTTTTTTGTATTTTTTTTTTATTATAAATGTTAGTGTTATTTTTTTATTTTATTTTTAAGACAAAAGCAGAAAAAATGGTTATAATAAAAAATTGTAATACTGGGTACTGGGTGCATGTTGTCATATTACCTCATATCTGACTTTCTGACAACCCGTGACAGCAAGGTAAATAAAACAAAAAAAAAAAAAAAAACATATAATTGTAAAGCTTTGTCCTGAACCGATGACGTCCCTAAATACTAAATAGGGAAATCTTCAGATAGCAACTGAGAAGCTCACAGTTCCATTTTTATTTTTTTTATTAATGTTAAAAAACGAAAATAATAATATAAATTAAATCTGAACTCCAGGCAATTGTTGTTGTTTTTTTTTTTTTTTTGTTAGATAGATTTGTAAAAAGTAAATACTTCACAATTTTACATTTTCAAAAGACAACCCGTGACAGCAAGGTTAAAAAAAAAAAAAAAAAATGTAATATTTTTTTGTATTTTTTTTTATTATAAATGTTAGTGTTATTTTTTTATTTTATTTTTAAGACAAAAGCAGAAAAAATGGTTATAATAAAAATTGTAATACTGGGTACTGGGTGCATGTTGTCATATTACCTCATATCTGACTTTCTGACAACCCGTGACAGCAAGGTAAATAAAAAAAAAAAAAAAAAAAAAAACATATAATTGTAAAGCTTTGTCCTGAACCGATGACGTCCCTAAATACTAAATAGGGAAATCTTCAGATAGCAACTGAGAAGCTCACAGTTTCATTTTTTTTATCATTAATGTAAAAAACATATTTATATATATATTATTTTTTTAACAAGATAAATGTAATGGTGTACCTAACAAAAGATAGGAATGTATAATCTTGTATGAATTGTAACGAGCAAAATAAAAAATCTTGATTCTAAAAAAAAAAAAAGGGAAAAAACAGAAATAATAATAAAAATTAAAGCCGAACTCCAGCCATTTCTTTATTTTATTTGTTAGATAGATTTCGAAATGTAATGTATAAGTTATGATGTTGTGTTTATATGGAAAACTAATAAAGATATTTATAAAAAAAAAAAAAAGATTTGGAAAAAGTAAATACTTCACTATTTAAAGTTAAAAAATAAATAAAAAAAAAAACAATTAAATAAAAAAACATTTTTTTTTTAACATTTTTTGTCATTTTTTATTGTATTTGTTAGATAGATTTTGAAATATAATGTATTAAGTTATAATGTTGTATTTATATGGAAAACTAATAAAGATATTTATAAAAAAAAAGATAGAGTTGGAAGAAGTAAATACTTCACAATTTAAAATTTTCAAACAAAAAAAAGAAAACAATTAAATAAAAAACATTTTTTGTAAAAGTTTAAAGTTAAAAAATAAATAAAAAAAAAACAATTAAATAAAAAAACATTTTTTTTTAACATTTTTTGTCATTTTTTTTTTATTTGTTAGATAGATTTTGAAATATAATGTATTAAGTTATAATGTTGTATTTATATGGAAAACTAATAAAGATATTTATAAAAAAAAGATAGAGTTGGAAAAAGTAAATACTTCACAATTTAAAAATTTCAAACAAAAAAAAAAGAAAACAATTAAATAAAAAACATTTTTTTGTATAAATTTTATTTATTTGAAATTATTTTAGGCAGCGGCTATCAGTTAGAAAAAAGGGTTAAAATATATATATATTTTTTAACACCGGATGCGTGTTGACTATCCACTTAAGGACCGCCGCGCGACTATACGTCCGGAAAATGGCACGGCTGGGCACATGGACATATATATACGTCCCCGTTAAGAGCCCAGCTGTGGCTCACGAGTGCACCGCCGGCGGTGCGCTCGCAAGAACTGGTCCAAAGCTCCGCCGGTGTCGTGCGATTAGTCAGCAGAGCTGAAGAAGGGAGAGAGGTGAGTGTAAACACACCTTCCCCGTTCTTCACTGTGGCAGTGTCACTGATCGTGTGTTCCCTGATATAGGGAGAGACAATCAGTGACGTCACACGTCCAGCCCCGCCCCCCTAAAGTTAGAAACACACATGAGGTCACACTTAACCCCCTACAACGGCCCCTAGTGGTTAACCCCTAAACTGCAATTGTCATTTTTACAGTAATCAGTGCATTTTTATAGCACTTTTCGCTGTGAAAATGACAATGGCCCCAAAAATGTGTCAAAAGTGTCCGAAGTGTCCGCCACAATGTCGCAGTCACGAAAAAAAAAAACGCTGATCGCCGCCATTAGTAGAAAAAAAGAAAGAATATTTTTAAAAATGCCATAAAACTATCCCCTATATTGTCAAGCTATACATTTTGCGAAAACCAATCGATAAACGCTTATTGCGATTTTTTTTTTTACCAAAAATATGTAGAAGAATACGTATCGGCCTAAACTGAGAATATTTGGGGGGATATTTATTGTAGCAAAAAGTAAAAAATATTGAATTTCTTTCAAAGTCGTCGCTCTATTTTTGTTTATAGCGCAAAGAAAATAAAAAACGCAGAGGCGATCAAATACCACCAAAAGAAATCTCTATTTGTGGGGAAAAAAGGACGCCAATTTTGTTTGGGAGCCGCGTCGCACGACCGCGCAATTGTCAGTTATAGCGACGCAGTGCCGAATTCGCAAAAACTAGCCAGGTCCTTTAGCTGCCTAAAGGTCCGGGGCTGAAGTGGTAAAAGTGACGCAGTGCCGAATCGCAAAAAAAAAAAAAAGTGGCCCGGTCTTTAACCAGCCAAATGGTCCAGGGCTTAAAGGGGTTGTAAAGGTACAATTTTTTCCCCCTAAATATCTTCCTTTACCTTAGTGCAGTCCTCCTTCACTTACCTCATCCTTCCATTTTGCTTTTAAATGTCCTTATTTCTTCTGAGAAATCCTCACTTCCTGTTCTGTATGTAACTCCACACAGTAATGCAAGGCTTTCTCCCTGGTGTGGAGTGTCGTGCCCGCCCCACTCCCTTGGACTACGGGAGAGTCAGGACGCTCTCTATGTTGCATATAGAGAAAGGAGCTGTGTGTTAGAGGGCGTCCTGACACTCCTGTAGTCCAAGGGAGGGGGGCAAGCACGACACTCCACACCAGGGAGAAAGCCTAGCATTACTGTGTGGAGTTACAGACAGAAGACCAGGAAGTGAGGATTTCTCAGAAGAAATAAGGACATTTAAAAGCAAAAATGGAAGGATGAGGTAAGTGAAGGAGGACTGCACTGGGGTAAAAGAAGGTATTTAGGGGAAAAAAAAATATTTCCTTTACAACCCCTTTAAGTGGTGAAAAAATAAATAAAAAATAAAAAAGAACCAAATACTATTTGTAGAAGAGGAAACGTTGAATGTTTTCTTTTTTTTTTGCAGCTGAACTGGAAGGAGAGCGACGATCTTGGAGGTAATTTTTGTGATCAAAGGGAGATGAAAAGACGACTTTCAACCACTTCAGCCCCGGACCGTTATGCAGGTAAAGGACCTGGCCCCTTTTTGCGATTCGGCGCCGCGGCGCTTTAACTGACAATTGCGCGGTCGTGCGACGCGGCTCCCAAACAAAATCGGCGTCCTTTCCCCCCCCCCCAAATAGAGCTTTCTTTTGGTGGTATTTGATCACCTCTGCGGTTTTTATTTTTTGCGCTATAAACAAAAATAGAGCGACAATTTTGAAAAAAAATGCAATATTTTTTACTTTTTGCTGTAATAAATGTCCCCAAAAATATATAAAACTATTTTTTTTCCCTCAGTTTAGGCCGATACGTATTCTTCTACTTATTTTTGGTAAAAAAAAAAAATCGCAATAAGCGTTTATCGATTGGTTTGCGCAAAATATATAGCGTTTACAAAATAGGGGATAGTTTTATTGCATTTTTATAAAAAAATGTTTACTACTAATGGGGGCGATCAGCGTTTTTTTCGTGACTGCGACATTATGGCGGACGCTTCGGACAATGTTGACACATTTTTGGGACCATTCACATCTATACAGCAAAAAATGCACTGTTTACTGTGAAAATGCCATTTGCAGTTTGGGAGTTAACCACTAGGGGGTGCTGTAGGGGTTATGTGTTCCCTAATGTGTGTTTACAACTGTAGGGGGGTGTGGCTGTAGGTGTGACTTCATCAATCGTGTCCCCCCTATAAAAGGGATGATGCGATCAATGCACGCCGCCACAGTGAAGAATGGGGAAGGTGTGTTTACACACGGCTCTCCCCGTGGTTCAGCTCCGGGGACCGATCGCGGGACTCCAGCGGCGATCGGGTCCCCGAATCCCGGTCCCGGAGCTTCGGTCCGGGTCACGGACGCGCGCCCGCGGCTGGGTACTAGCACAGCGCGTACCTGTACGTGCAAGTGCCCAGCCGTGCCATTCTGCCGACGTATATGTGCAGGAGGCGGTCCTTAAGTGGTTAAGCAAATCCATAAAGATACAATGTTGCCCTCGGATAGTGAAGGAATCCGACACTTTCCAACCTTGTTTTCACTCGCAGAACGCAACGAATTACAGCAGAAAGGCGAAGAAGACATTTTGAGGTGGATTCATGTTATGACTCCTCGGGACTGATAGTAAAGAGTAATTCCGGCACTTTACTGGAAGTTTTAAACAATTACAGTGGAACCTTGTATTACGAGGATAATCCGTTCCAGGAGAATGCTGGTAATCCAAAGCACTCTCATATCAAAGCGAGTTTCCCAATTGAAGTCAATGGAAACAAAAATAATTTGTTCCGCATTGACTTCAATTACATGCAATACTGCATGCGGCCAGATGCGATGGGGGGTGCCAGAGAGCCTTGGAAACAGCCAAAAAGGCCTGAGGACACCTCGGCAAACCACGGAAAGACTTAGTTCCCGAGATTTGCTGACTTTGGGCCTTGCTGTGCGTTTCCGAACGGCGCCGATCGGCTGCGAACGGAGATGTCCGGCTCCTGCGCCCCCCCCCCCCACCTCAGGGCAAATGCAGTACTGCACACCCCTTTAAAGCTACGAGTAAGCATCACATGATGTGTAACATGTCAGCCACCTTTTTCCTTGTTGTTCACTTCATTTTGACTGCATCGCTTTGGATTTTATTTGTACAATAAAGACATCGTTTTAAGGAGTGCGGCAGTTCAGGATCTTCTTCTATCCACTGCGTCGCTGTAACTGACAATTGCGCGGTCATGCGACGCGGCTCCCAAACAAAATTGCCGTCCTTTTTTCCCCACAAATAGAGATTTATTTTTTAAAATAAATACACAACAGAGTAAGTACAAAACAGGACATATAAGCATTTTTTGAGGACATTCACAGTAGAAGAACAGTATATGGAGAGAATCTCAAAGAAATAATTAAGGGGGAGGGCATAGGTTTAGTGGCACATGGGGTAGGTGGAATAGTCCTTACAAAAAAAAAAACAAGAGGGGGGGGGGGGTAGGGGAGGAGGGAGGGAAGGTAAGAGAACGTCAATCCCGCGAGGGATCCTGGTATAGAAAAGACATTTTCTCAAAGTTCAACCTCTCGGTAGGAGTGAAAGTGTGCAACAGAAAGGGATTCCATTAATGATAGAAGCGGTTCTTACTCCGTTCGTGGGTCAGGTCCGTGTTGAGCCTGTCCTTGTATAAGAGCTGCAACAGTTCCTTTTTAACTTGAGCAGTGGTTGGGCAGTCAGCAGATATCCACTTCTGGAGGATGGCTCTCCGGGCTATCAAGAGACATATCAGAGTCCAGTCCCTGCTCAGGGGGGTGGTAGGGGAAGACCAGGGGAGCTGTAGGGGGTCCCAATAGCCAAAGATAAGTAGTAGCGGGTCCTTGGGTATGCGCAACAGGGTGACATCGAAAATGTATTGGATGACTTGGTCCCAGAAACTGGCTATGAGGGAGCAAGACCAGAACCTGTGAGCCAAGTTAGGTTTGGGTTGTTTACAGAGGGGGCAGTCTGGGGTGGCATGGGCTCGGCTGAAGGGGATGTGGGCTCGGTGAACAATTTTGATCTGCGTCTCTCTCCATATTTCGTTAGGGATAAGTCTATGGATGGTGGTGAGGCCATGCAGGAGCTTCTCCACCAGGTCAGGGTCAGGGAAGTCCTTCGACCAGTTGGCCGCCGAGGTTGACGCCAGAGGGGGGGGGGGGGTGTTGTGCAGGAGGAGGGGACGATAAATGTCTGAAATTTTGTATGAGGCCCGGGAAATAAGGGTGTCGGTGAGGGAGCTCTGGAACCTTTTTCTGTCGTCCCGACAGGCGTTTTTCAGAAAACGAATGCATTGAATATACTGGAATACATGTGATGAAGGGAGAGAAAATTTGTCTGCCAGGGCTCTAAATCCCATGGGGCGGCCTGAAAGGGGGGTCACACAATGAATAAAAGGATTTGATACCCTTATCCTCCCAGTCGAGGTAAGGCTGGTTATCTAAGCCTGGTTGGAAGCTCGGGTTACCCAGGATTGGGAGGTATCGCGAGATAGAGGATGGGACATTGAGGGCTTTCCTGACCTCTCTCCAGGCAATGACTGTATCCCGGAGAAGGAGATTGTGTTGGAGGGGAGGGGGGGCAGATTTCCAATGACAATGGAGAAGGGCCGTAAGGGAGAAGGGGCGGACCATCGCCGATTCAAGGGGGTAGTTTGAGCACCTGGAGGACTGGGATATCCAATCCAAGCCTGTTCTCAATAGACATGCCAGGTTATATAGCCTGATGTTGGGTAGGGCAATGCCCCCCTCTCGCCTGGGAAGATGCAGCTTGGCAAATGCTATGCGCGCCCTCTTGCCACGCCAGAGGAACTTGGAAATGGCAGAGTTGATGGATTTAATGTCTTTGTGGCGCAGAAGTAGTGGGATGGTTTGTAGTGGGTACAATAGGCGTGCAAAACTGACCATCTTGACAAGGTGGCATCTTCCCAGCAGCGAGAGAGGCAGGTCCATCCAGTTCGCCAGTTCTTGGGATATTTTGGTGAGCAGGGGGGGATAGTTGAGGTGGTATAGGGAGGAAGGCAGTTTACCTATTTTTATTCCCAGGTAAGTGATATGTGACTTCGCAACAGTGAATAAGGAGCTCTGGGACCAAGAGGGGACAGATAGGGAACCTATGGGGAGTATTTCGCTCTTATTATAGTTAATACGAAGCCCAGAGCATTGCCTGAATTCGTCAAAAGTGGTCTTGATCGTGGACATGTCAAGTGAAGGGCTGGATGTGAAAGTAAGGACGTCGTCGGCAAATAGTGACGTGCGAAGGTCGTGACCTCCGACATGAATGCCATGAAGGGGGGCGATCTGGGTTAGGTGGCGGGACAGGGGTTCAAGCGCTATGTTGAAAAGGAGCGGGGAGAGCGGGCAGCCTTGCCTCGTGCCTTTGTGCAGCCTGAATTCCTCAGAGAGGAGGCCCGCAGCAACCACTCTCGCGGCAGGGGCAGTGTACATTGATTCTATGAGATGCGTGAAGGGGCCCGAGAAGCCCATTTTGGACATGACCATGGAGAGCCATTCGAAACTAACGTTATCGAAAGCCTTCTCCACGTCTAAGGTGATGATGGCATGGTCTCCTGCCGGGTCATTTTTTGCGTGTTCGAGAGCTAGCATTACCTTCCTAATATTCATGGTGGCCGTCCTACCCTTTACAAAGCCTGATTGTGCGGGGTGGATCAGGGAGGGTATAATGGATGCCAGTCTAGTGGCTGCTATCTTGGAGAGGATTTTAACGTCAAGGTTTAAAAGTGAGATGGGCCTATAAGAGCCAGGTTCTAGGGGGTCTTTGCCCTTCTTCTCCAAGAGTTTTACGATGGCCTGATTGCCCGTTGGTAGATAGGACCCACCCGACCATATATGTTGGTAGACGTCGTGGAGAGGGGGGGACACAGTCGAGCTAAAGGACTTGTAAAATTCTCCAGTGAAGCCATCTGGACCTCCAGGATGGAGATAGGGGCATTGAGGGCTTCGAGCTGGGTGGGGGTTACCTGATCCAGGGAAATACGTCGTAGGAAGTTGAGGGCCGTTGGCTTATCAATAGGGTCTGAGGCATACAGGGAGGAGTAGAAATGGCGCATAGTATTACTGATATCTTTTGGGGTGCAGTGTACGGAGCCCGACGGATCTCTGAGGGACATGATATGCGTCGGGCGGTTGGGTCCTTTACTTAATCTGGAAAGGAGTCTACCTGCTTTGTTACCAAACTTGTGGAGGGAGGCGTCTAGATGTGCCTTTTGGGTACGTTCGAGGGTGGCCGCCCAGCTATCAAAGGCCTGCTTAGCAGCAAACCAGGCGCTACGGTTGCTGGGGGAGTCATCAGTATAGAGGACCCGCTGGGCCTGATGCAGTGTTGCGCTGGCCTGTTTGTAGCGTCTAAGTGTGTGTTTTTTGAATGTGGTGGCGTAGGCTATTATGCAGCCCCTGAGGAACGCTTTGCCCGCTTCCCAGAAAAGGTTAGGGTTATCGGCGTGTAGCGCATTATCCGACGCGTATCCCGACCAGGCTTTTTCCAGATGTAGGTGGAAATCGGAGTTGTTGTGAAGATAAGAGGGAAATCGCCAGATTCTGGGGTTGGAGGCTAAGTCAGGATCTTCAAGGGTGGTCGAGACCGGGGCATGGTCCGAGATTGCAATGTCGTGTATGTCAGCTTCCGAGATCAGTGGGAGGAGAGAGTCAGAACAGAAAAGATAGTCCAGTCTCGTGAAGACATTGTGAGGGTGGGAGTAAAATGAGAATTCCCTGTCAGCTGGGTGTTTTAGTCGCCATAGATCGTGAAGGTGCAGTGAATCAATAGTCGACGCCAACAAGGTCTGGGTGAGAGGAGTCAGAGGAAGACGGGATTGTCTGGTAGAGGACCTGTCGTCTGTCGGGTGCATAATGGAGTTGAAATCCCCGCCTATCAGGTGTGGGCAAGCTGGGTCTCGAAGCGCCCAGGAGGTGAGGTCGCTAAAAAAGGCACTTGTGGGGCTGTTGGGAGCATATACATTGGTGATGTTTACAACCCTGGATCCCAGTTGGATACGGGCAGAGGCGAATCGCCCTTCAGAGTCTGAATCTGAGGACAGTATCTTGCAGGGAAGGTTTTTGTGGACAAGGATTATTACCCCGGCTTTCCGACCACTTGAGTCAGAGCCGAGGACTGTGCCTACCCAGAGTTTCCGCAGCCGCGGGAAGTCGGGAGTGGACAGATGGGTTTCCTGAAGGAGGGCAATGTCGGTCTTGAGCCTTTTAAGGTGGCGCAGAACTTTCATCCTCTTATTGGGGGAGCGGAGCCCTTTAACATTCCAGGAGACTATTCTCATGTTGGGAAAACTATCAATGGGGTGTGGGCAGGATGTGGAGGCGAGGAGAATGGGAGCATGGAGCATAGCAGAAGTGGGGTACAAGCAGGGGCGGACTGACAACTCATGGGGCCCCGGGCAATAGAAGATTATGGGGCCCCCAGGCTTACAGATGGCCACCAAGCCAGGTGGCAGTACAGAGGCGGGGCAGCTAAAATCTTGGGATTTTCACATCAAAAGCATGTAGGTTTTGGACATATCAGGGACAGATGTAAAAAAAAATACAGATTTTTACACACTTTCCCTGGTTTTAATGAGCCTGGCAACCCTGATGGGGCCCCCTAGTGGCATGGGGCCCTCGGGCAGTGCCCGAGTTTCTCAATGGTCAGTCCGCCCCTGGGTACAAGGACAGCAGATGGAGTGATGGTTGGCTGGGAGAGAGAACGGAGGTGCTAATGGATCCCTAAAAATGGGGAGAGGGCAGAGAAACAGGGAAGGGGAGATGGGGGAGGGATGATGGGGACAAACAAGGTGAACAACAACATTCGGGAGCTTCACTTTTTTCCGCATGGAGCCACTGAATAGGCCAACTCCCAACCCAGGGCTCACTATGCAGCACTTCACCCGCAGCGACCGAGGGGGGGGGGGGGTGTGTAGGCAACAGGAGCAATGCGTGGGGGGGCAAGAGCTAAACAGGTATCTCTGCGGAAGAATGGAAGGGCCCACACATGACATATAAACGTATGTGAAAACCCAATATTAAACACAAGTAAAGCTAGAACAACTATTACCAATCGTGCAAGAAGAACATAAAACAATGTGAAATAAAATAGCATTAAAGAGCAAAAACAAAATGGCATAACAGCATAATAGCATTGGGCCTACCGTGGCCCCCCGGGTGAAGGGGGAGGCACGATGAAGGAGAAGGACCCAGGAGTGGTCTTAGATGATCAAAGCGCAGCAGAGTTGCACCAGGATGGTGCGGCCATCCAAAAAAAAAAGGAAAAAAGAAAAAAAAAGGAAAAAAGAAAAAAAAAGGAAAAAAGAAAAAAAAAGGTTCAAGAAAAAAAAAGGTTCAAGAAAAAAAAAAAAAAGGTTTAAGAGGAGGAGGTGTGTTGTCAGTCGGATCCAGAAGCCTTGAATCTTTTAGGAGAGTCCTTGCGTGGGCTCCCGTGTTCCAGGGCCCGGTTGGAGGGTGCAGCTCTAGGAGACAGGTTGTGGTGGGGGCCTGAGCGGTGGGACCTCAGGAAGGCCTCAGCTTCGGATGGGTCATGGAAGGAGAGCTGATCTCCGTTAGGTGCTCTGAGTCGAAGCACGGCCGGGAAAGCCAGAGTAAACTTGACTTGCATTCGGTGGAGCTCCGTGCAGATCTGCTGGAAAGCCTTCCTCCTCTTGGAGACGTCCACGGAGTAGTCCGCAAAGACCAGGATATTCATGCCGTCTATCTGGAGGGTCCTGGACTGCCTGAACTTCTGCAGGATGAGGGACTTATCCGAATAGTTGAGATACTTGGCGATCACAGGACGTGGTGATTTGCGTTCAGAGTTGAAGAGGCCCATGCGGTGGGCGCGCTCAACAGTGCAGGGGCCGGGCAGGCCCAGGGCCTCGGGGATGCGTCTTGAGCAGAGATCCGAAAGTGCCTGGGGTTGCAGCGATTCGGGGACGCCAATAAAGCGCAGATTGCTCCTCCTGGATCTATTCTCAAGGTCGTCCAGTTTGTCGAGTATATACTTGTTCGTCTTGTCTTGCGCATGTTCAAAGGATTGGGCCTGGTAAAGTTCCTCTTCAATATGACCGATGCGACTCTCAGCCTCATTCAGCCGGGATGCATGCTCCCCTAGTTGAGCCTGGATTTTCTGTATCCCTGCATTGATGGCTTTTTCCACTGAAGTTGCTATCATGGGGGATAATAGAGCAGCCACGGCCTGGGCCATCAGCTCTATGTTGTGCATATCCCCCGCTTGTGGGGGAGATGAGGAGATGTGGACAGTCTGAGGGGTAGTTGGAGGGGCTGGTGTTGCTCTCACCTCCATAGCAGGCGCCGATTCTACGATCGGATCCACGACCGGATCCGTGTAGGCCGAAGCCGGGGCCTCGATTTGCGGCTGTCCCGTTCGCGCCGCGGCGGCGGCGTACGATCGCGCGCCGTTTTTTTCCAGAAACCTGTCCATCCTCGTGTGGGGGGATGGCAGATGATTAGCCCAGGGGTCGGTGGCGGGTCTGCAGGCTTTTATAGGCAGTTTTTTGGAGCCTGTGTGCGGGAGCTGATGGAACACACAGCTACTCCATGCGGCGCCGGAACCGGAAGTAGAGATTTATTTTGGTGGTATTTGATCACCTCTGCGGTTTTTTGAAAAAAATGCAATATTTTTTACCTTTTCCTATAATAAATATCCCCCCAAAAATATATAAAAAAGAAAATCCTCAGTTTAGGCCGATACGTATTCTTCTACATATTTTTGGAAAAAAAAAAAAAACGCAATAAGCGTTTATCGGTTGGTTTGCGCAAAATGTATAGCGTTTACAAAATAGGGGATAGTTTTATTGCATTTTTTTTTTTTTTTACTAGTAATGCGATTTTTATCGGGACTGCAACATTATGGCGGACACATTAAACACTTTTGACACATTTTTGGGACCATTGTCATTTATACAGCGAAAAGTAAAAAATATCAATTGCAGTTTAGGAGTTATCCACTAGGGGACGCTGTAGGGGATAAGTGTGACCTCATGTGTGTTTCTAACTGTAGGGGGGCGGGACTGGACGTGACGTCACTGATCGTCGTTCCCAATGACAGGGAACAGACTATCACTGACATTGCCACAGTAAAGAACGGGGAAGGTTTGTTTACACTCACCTCTACCCGTTCTTCAGCTCCTGTGACCGATCGCGGGACACTGGCGGTGATGGGGTCCGCAGGTCCCGCAGGTACGGTCACAAAGCTTAGGACCGGGTTGCGGCGCTTTGGTGACCCCACGGCTGGGCCTTAAAGAGACATGTACAGGTACGTGGATGTGCCAAGCCGTGCCATTCTGCCGACGTATATCAGCGTGAAGGGGTCCTTAAGTGGTTAAAGGGGACGTATATCTACATCCTTTTGCCTGCCCGTGCCATGCTGCACACGTATATCTGCGTATATTCAGCCCCCTTTACTTTCAGTGCAGCAAACTCTCTCCAGAAGTTCAGTGAGGATCTCTGAATGATCCAATGTTGACCTAAATGACCAATGATGATAAATAGAACCCACCTGTGTGTAATCAAGTCTCTGTATAAATGCACCTGCACTGTGATAGTCTCAGAGGTCCGTTTAAAGCGCAGAGAGCATCATGAAGAACAAGGAACACACCAGGCAGGTCCGAGATACTGCTGTGGAGAAGTTTAAAGCCGGATTTGGATACAAAAAGATCTCCCAAGCTTTAAACATCCCAAGGAGCACTGTGCAAGTGATAATATTGAAATGTGAGGAGTATCAGACCACTGCAAATCTACGAAGACCCGGCCGTCCCTCTAAACTTTCATCTCATACAAGGAGAAGACTGATCAGAGATGCAGCCAAGAGGCCCATGATCACTCTGGATGAACTGCAGAGATCTACAGCTGAGGTGGGAGACTCTGTCCATAGGACAACAATCAGTCCCTGTATACTGCACAAATCTGCCCTTTATGGAAGAGTGGCAAGAAGAAAGACATTTCTTAAA
The DNA here is from genome assembly GCA_029574335.1 of Rana kukunoris. Taxonomy (NCBI): domain Eukaryota; kingdom Metazoa; phylum Chordata; class Amphibia; order Anura; family Ranidae; genus Rana; species Rana kukunoris. Next base: position 2,036,718 of record CM056057.1, on the reverse strand, counting down.
GATATCCATAATAAGTGGCATATAAAGTTTCCCACAAGCCACCTGGGAGACACCAAACATGTGGAAGAAGGGGCTCTGCTGCCCCCTGGGAGACACCAAACATGTGGAAGAAGGTGCTCTGCTGCCCCCTGGGAGACACCAAACATGTGGAAGAAGGGGCTCTGCTGCCACCCGGGAGACACCAAACATGTGGAAGAAGGGGCTCTGCTGCCACCTGGGAGACACCAAACATGTGGAAGAAGGTGCTCTGCTGCCCCCTGGGAGACACCAAACATGTGGAAGAAGGGGCTCTGCTGCCACCTGGGAGACACCAAACATGTGGAAGAAGGTGCTCTGCTGCCACCTGGGAGACACCAAACATGTGGGAGAAGGTGCTCTGCTGCCACCTGGGAGTCACCAAACATGTGGAAGAAGGTGCTCTGCTGCCACCAGGGAGACACCAAACATGTGGAAGAAGGTGCTCTGCTGCCCCCTGGGAGACACCAAACATGTGGAAGAAGGTGCTCTGCTGCCACCAGGGAGACACCAAACATGTGGAAGAAGGTGCTCTGCTGCCACCTGGGAGACACCAAACATGTGGAAGAAGGTGCTCTGCTGCCACCAGGGAGACACCAAACATGTGGAAGAAGGTGCTCTGCTGCCACCTGGGAGTCACCAAACATGTGGAAGAAGGTGCTCTGCTGCCACCAGGGAGACACCAAACATGTGGAAGAAGGTGCTCTGCTGCCCCCTGGGAGACACCAAACATGTGGAAGAAGGTGCTCTGCTGCCACCAGGGAGACACCAAACATGTGGAAGAAGGTGCTCTGCTGCCCCCTGGGAGACACCAAACATGTGGAAGAAGGTGCTCTGCTGCCACCAGGGAGACACCAAACATGTGGAAGAAGGTGCTCTGCTGCCCCCTGGGAGACACCAAACATGTGGAAGAAGGGGCTCTGCTGCCACCTGGGAGACACCAAACATGTGGAAGAAGGTGCTCTGCTGCCACCCGGGAGACACCAAACATGTGGAAGAAGGTGCTCTGCTGCCCCCTGGGAGACACACCAAACATGTGGAAGAAGGTGCTCTGCTGCCACCTGGGAGACACCAAACATGTGGAAGAAGGTGCTCTGCTGCCACCTGGGAGACACCAAACATGTGGAAGAAGGTGCTCTGCTGCCACCTGGGAGACACCAAACATGTGGAAGAAGGGGCTCTGCTGCCACCCGGGAGACACCAAACATGTGGAAGAAGGTGCTCTGCTGCCACCCGGGAGACACCAAACATGTGGAAGAAGGTGCTCTGCTGCCCCCTGGGAGACACACCAAACATGTGGAAGAAGGGGCTCTGCTGCCCCCTGGGAGACACACCAAACATGTGGAAGAAGGGGCTCTGCTGCCACCTGGGAGACACCAAACATGTGGAAGAAGGTGCTCTGCTGCCACCTGGGAGACACCAAACATGTGGAAGAAGGTGCTCTGCTGCCACCTGGGAGACACCAAACATGTGGAAGAAGGTGCTCTGCTGCCACCTGGGAGACACCAAACATGTGGAAGAAGGGGCTCTGCTGCCACCTGGGAGACACACTAAACATGTGGAAGAAGGTGCTCTGCTGCCACCTAGGAGACACACCAAACATGTGGAAGAAGGTGTTCTGCAGGGACAGGGAAGATGGTTACAATTGATGGGAAGATGGATGGAGCCAAATACAGGACCATTCTGGAAGAAAACCTGATGGAGTCTGCAAAAGACCTGAGACTGGGACGGAGATTTGTCTTCCAACAAGACAATGATCCAAAACATAAATCTGCAAAATCTACAATGGAATGGTTCACAAATAAACATATCCAGGTGTCAGAATGGCCAAGTCACAGTCCAGACCTGAATCCAATCGAGAATCTGTGGAAAGAACTGAAAACTGCTGTTCACAAACGCTCTCCATCCAACCTCACTGAGCTCCGGCTGTTTTGGGCAAAAATGTCAGTCTCTCGATGTGCAAAACTGATAGAGACCCCCCAAGCGACTTACATCTGTAATCGCAGCAAAAGGGGGCGGGGCTACAAAGTATTCACTTAAGGGGGCTGAATCATTTTGCACGCCCAATTTTTCAGTTTTTTATTTGTTAAAAAACTTTGAAATATCCAATAAATTTTCGTTCCACTTCATGATTGTGTCCCACTTGTTGGTTCTTCACAAAAAAATGACAGTTTTATATCTTTATGTTTGAAGCCTGAAATGTGGCAAAAGGTCGCAAAGTTCAAGGGGGGGTGAATACTTTCTCAAGGCACTGTGTCTGTGTACAGTCTGCTGTGTAATGTTGTTGTATCTTTTTAGTTACATTGTGTCATTACGTTACATGTATGTATCTGATGTTGGATACATTGTATTACAGGGGCACATAATGGGCAGACCCCCCCCCCCCCCATTGCCGCCATCAGGAATCATGGGGCCCCTTACACAGCTTCAGGCATGGGCCCCCCTGGAGCAGAACCGGGGGGTGGTGGTGCCACTTCAAATTGAGAAGCGAGGGGGCTGCCACGAATTGAGAAGCGGGGGGAGGTGCCGCTGCTATTTTTAGAAAATTGAGACGCGGGGGGGGCCATGAATTGAGAAGCAGGGGGGTGCCACGAATCAGGGCCCCTTACAAAAAAAAATTGGAGAAATAAAAAAAAAAATATATATATATAAAAAAGGGGGGTAGTCATCCGGGCCCCTTTAATAAAAAGAAAAAAGAAAGAGAAAGAAAGAAAGAAAAAACTATATAAAAAAATTTATAAAAACATTTTTTATAAAAAAAAGGGGGTCAACCCCCCCCCCTTTTTTTTTTAAAAAACATATATTTCCCCCCCGGGCCCTGGGGAGCTTTAAGCACTTAAAAAAAAAAGAAATAATAAATATATATATATATATTTATTTATATTTATATAAAAATAAAAAAGTGTGATTGCCATCCAGGGCCCTGGGGACCTCTGAGCCTTTTAATAATAAAAAAAAAAAAATACATATATATATATATATATATATATTATTTTTTTTTGTTATAAAAAAACAGAGGCGTTGCCACCCGGGCACCTGGGGAGCTGTGGGCCCTTTGATAAAAAATAAAAAAATATATAAAAAATAAATAATTTTTTTTTTTTTTTACAAAAAAAAGGGGGGGGGGTTGCCACCCGGTGCCCTGGGGACCTCTGGGCCCCTGGGGAGCTCTAGGCCCTTTAATAAAAAATGTAATACAAAAAATTATATATTTTTTTTATAAAAAAAACAATTAAAAAAAGGGGGGGGGGGGTTGCCATCCGGGCCCCTGCTCCCTCCACACACAGAGGGTAGTGGATACATCCTGGAAGGTACAAGCGGCATTGACATTGGCGTTCTCGTAAGGTGGAAGCACCACTAACACAGATATCACAGCCGGTGATGGTCGGGGGGCCGGGGGGCCGGGGGGCGGTGAGGAACTGTCATTACAGGAGTTGAGCTGGCAGCGGATTTAGACATCGCAGGCGGCAGCTTCCAGGAGAAGTACGGAGACGGATTGTGCCGACATGAAGAGCAGCTGTGGGTTTGGGACGCGGCCCGGACTCACAATATTTAGCCAATTAACTCGCCGTTATCTGGCCTTCCACCGGCTCCCGACTCCCGACTCCCAGCTCCTGGCCCCCGGCTCCCGGCCCCCGGCTCCCGCCTCCTGGCCCCGGGCTCCCGGCTCCCGACTCCCAGCTCCTGGCCCCCGGCTCCCGGCCCCCGGCTCCCGCCTCCTGGCCCCGGGCTCCCGGCTCCCGACTCTGCCTTGTAAAAGAATTATCTTGTTGTCATGAAAAGAGAGCAATGTGACCCGAGAGCGCAGACACCGTCCATGGGGAGAGAATACGCAACACCTTCTTTTCCCCCTGTTTAGCTCAAGGGGCCTGGTCCCCCCTGTTTCGGGGCCCCCCTGTTTAGCTAATGGGGTCTGGGCCCCCCTGTTTAGCTGATGAGCCCTGGGCCCCCCTCTTTAGCTGGTGAGGTCTGGGTCCCCCTGTTTAGCTGATGAGGCCTGGGCCCCCCTGTTTAGCTGATGAGGTCTGGGCCCCCCTGTTTAGGTGATAGGGCCTGGGCCCCCTTTTCTAGCTGATGAGGTCTGGGCCCAGTACAACAGGACAGTACACTCCAGCTTCTCAATGATATGCTCATCGGCTCCATCTAGTGGCTAAAACGCAGTAATTTTCCATTCACACATTCGATCCACAGAGGATAAAGCCTAAGAACATTCGATGGATAAACAACTATACAATTTTTTTTTTTTAAAGAAATACTCCTACATATTGTATCGGTTTAGTTCCGGTTACACCTAATCTGTTTTAGTACATGGGATTAACCACTTAAGGACCGCCTCCTACAGATATACGTCGGCAGAATGGCACGGCTGGGCACATCCACATACAGGTACGTCCTCTTTAAGTGTCCAGCCGTGGGTCGCGGGCGTGCACCCGCAGCTCCGTCCGAAGCTCCGCGGCCGCGGGACCCAATCGCCGCTGGAGTCCCGCGATCGGTCCCTGGAGCTGAAGAACGAGGAGAGCCGTGTGTAAACACACCTTCCCCATTCTTCACTGTGGCGGCGTCATCGATCGTCTGTTCCCTGATATAGGGAACCGCAATCAATGGCGTCACATGTCCAGCCCCGCCCCCCTACAGTTAGAAACACATATGAGGTCACACTTAACCCCATCATCGCCCCCTAGTGGTTAACTCACAAACTGCAATTGTAATTTTCACAGTAAGCAGAGCAATTTAAAAGCATTTTTCGCTGTGAAAATGACAATGGTCCCAAATGTGTCAAAATTGTCCGATGTGTCCGCCGTAATGTCGCAGTCATGAAAAAAACGTTGATCGCCGCCATTAGTAGTAAAAAAAAAAAATATATATATAAAAATGCCATAAAACTATCCCTTATTTTGTAAACGCTATACATTTTGCGCAAACCAATCGATAAACGCTTATTGCGATTTTTTATTTTTTACCAAAAATAGGTAGGAAAATACGTATCGGCCTAAACTGAGGGAAAGAAATAATTATATTTTTTTGGGGGGGGGATATTTATTATAGAAAAAAGTAAAAAACATTGCATTTTTTTTTTTCAAAATTGTCGCTCTATTTTTGTTTATAGCGAAAATAAATAAAAACCGCAGAGGTGATCGAATACCACCAAAAGAAAGCTCTGTTTGTGGGGAAAAAAAGGACGCCAATTTTATTTGGGAGCCACGTCGCACGACCGCGCAATTGTGTGTTAAAGCGATCACAAAAAGTGGCCCGGTCTTTGGCCAGCCGAATGGTCTGGGGCTGAAGCAGTTCATGCGCTCTTCAGTCTCCTTCATGTCGGGATATAAGACACAAACGTTGGACGCTCGTCTGGGTCTCGGGATCCTTGGAGGTGACCCCTGATTCATCCAGAGGTCTGCATATTCCAAATTTAGTTGCAGGACCGCGCAATTGTCAGTTAAAGCGACGCAGTGCCGAATCGCAAAAACTGTCCGGGTCCTTTACCTGCATACGTGTGCACAGCCTGTTGCATTAGGGTGTGCACCTGAAAGCTCAAAAACACGGTACTGATCTCTCACTGTGTTCATTCAGAAAGGAAGAGGCCAGTAAATGACATTAGCCCTTCCCCCACTCATCCTGAAATATCATCTATGTATACCCACTGCAGCATCCAATGGAAGACGTAGGAAGCCAGGACACCGGGCAGTAGGGGGAATCTGCACTGCAGGGAGTGATTAGGGTGTGCCTGGGCACACCTGGCACACCCTGTGCGCACGCCTATGTTTGCCTGACTAAAGGTCCGGGTCTTAAGCGGTTAATCCTTAAAAAATACCAAATGATATCAAAGAGACACCACGGGGCAATCCAAAGACCGCCTAAGGTCCCTTTTACACTTGTATGACTTCAAAATCGCGCGATTTTACCGCGATTTTGCCGCGATTCGCGGCCGCGATTTTTTCCGCGATTCGCAGCCGCGATTTCAATGAATGCCTGTGTAAGTGGCATCAAAATCGGACCAAAGTAGTGCAGGGACTACTTTGAAGTCGGCACTACCTAAAGTCGTGCCAGTATGAATGGTGTTCATTGAAAATAATGGAGAATGACTTGTCATACGATTTTGCAGTCCAAAAATCGTGGGACAAGTCGTGTAAGCCCAGGTTCACACTGGGTACGATTTAGTTCGATTTGAGATGCGATTTCACATGTGAAGCCAAGACACCGGGCAGTAGGGGGAATCTGCACTGCAGGGAGTGATTAGGGTGTGCCTGGGCACACCTGGCACACCCTGTGCGCACGCCTATGTTTGCCTGACTAAAGGTCCGGGTCTTAAGCGGTTAATCCTTAAAAAATACCAAATGATATCAAAGAGACACCACGGGGCAATCCAAAGACCGCCTAAGGTCCCTTTTACACTTGTATGACTTCAAAATCGCGCGATTTTACCGCGATTTTGCCGCGATTCGCGGCCGCGATTTTACCGCGATTTTTTCCGCGATTCGCAGCCGCGATTTCAATGAATGCCTGTGTAAGTGGCATCAAAATCGGACCAAAGTAGTGCAGGGACTACTTTGAAGTCGGCACTACCTAAAGTCGTGCCAGTATGAATGGTGTTCATTGAAAATAATGGAGAATGACTTGTCATACGATTTTGCAATCCAAAAATCGTGGGACAAGTCGTGTGTGAAAGGGCTCTTAGTAGTGCCGAATTCAAAGTAGTCCCTGCACTACTTTGGTCCGATTTTGATGCCACTTACACAGGCATTCATTGAAATTGCGGCTGCAAATCGCGGTAAAATCGCGCGACTTAGAAGTCGTACAAGTGTGAAAGGGACCTTAAGCAGACTACACAAGCAGTACACCGGATACAGGTGATGCCCCCAATATCTGGTGTTGTCTGCTCTTTAGCAGGTACTGCCTGTTGGCGTTCGACGCGTTTCTGCATATTATTCCATACAAGCCGGAATTGATTACGAAGCCATCCCCGGCTCACTCGTAAAGACGAAGCTTTTGTAAAAAAAAAAAAAAAAAAATCTCCGTCTCGCAGGCACATGAATGATTTAAAAGCCCGGGGAGCTCAGCATAACTTAAAGGGGGGACCGGGGGGTCCCGCCGTACGGCAACGCACAGCTCGGCGCGCTCGCGTCTCGCCGGGCTGAATCCGGCTTCTCCGGATGACCGAGGCTTGTTTTGCTGACATCTATTTAACGCCTCTGCCTCAGAGCCGCTAATCAAATTGGCCGCTGCTCAGGAAGCAGAGATTAGAAGCGCGCCGTTGAAATGGAGGCATTTAAGGATCCTTCCTAAGCCGGTAATAATGTAATAATGCTTTAGTACCACCCAGCAATTTCCCACCAGATTTTTATTTTTTTCAATAGTCATTAGCAAAGAGTTTCTGGAAGGCTCGGCCAAAAAAGCTTTCTCGGCTTCCTTCAACGCCACTCCACACCTGTCAGCATCCCAAACCCCCCCCCCCCCCCCACAGGCGTATAATGCTCACGCCTGGCTTCTCTGGGCTGGCACCGGGTTTTGGAGAACGCGAGGCTCGGGATCTGGCACCATGCCGGCCGATGCCTGAGGACAGCGCAGCCGGCCCCCAGCCTATGGAAATTTTCAGTGCTCGGGAAAGGCAAAGACAAAGCTTGGCTGATGTGATCGCCGTATCTACCATACGATATACGGGGCAGCCATCACAAATTTTGGGGGGGCCCTTACACAGCTTTAGGCAGGGCCCATCTGGAGCAGAGAACCGGGTGGGTGTACTGACGGGAAAAAAAACAAGTGAAGTGTAATCTCTTCTCTCCTGATGCAAGATAATAAGCAGGGGGGGGGGGGGGCTGGGGACCATCGGGCCCCTTACAGGTGTAATGCAAAAAAATATCAAAAATTAAAATATATATATATATATATATATATAAACAAGAAAACGGGAGGGGGCCGGCCAGGCCTGTAAGGAGCCCTGTGGACCATTGGGCCCTAACAGGTGTAATGCAAAAATAAAGGGAGGGGGGGCGGCCAGGCCTGTAAGGGGCCCTGGGGACCATCGGGCCCCTTACAGGCATAATGCAAAAAAAAAAAAACGGGAGGGGGGCCAGTCAGACCTGTAAGAAGCCCTGTGGACCATCGGGCCCTAACAGGTGTAATGCAAAAAAATGGGAGGGGGGCCGGCCGGGCCTGTAAGGGGCCCTGGGGACCATCGGGGCCCTTACAGGCATAATGCAGAAAAAAACGGGAGGGGGGGGGGGGCCAGCCGGGCCTGTAAGGGGTGCCGGTGACCATCGGGCCCCTTACAGGTATAATGCAAAAAAAAACATTTAAAACATTTAAACATAAAACATAATGCAAAAAATAAAAAATAAAATGAAAAAAATAAACTGGAGGGGGGCCAACCGGGCCTGTAAGGGGCCCTGGGGACCATCGGGCCGCTTACAGTTGTAGTGAAAAAAATAATGGGAAGGGGGCTGGCCGGGCCTGTAAGGGGCCCTGGGGACCATCGGGCCACCTACAGGTGTAGTGCAAAAAATAAACTTGAAATAATAAAAAAAAATAACTGGTGGGGGGCAGGCCAGGCCTGTAAGGGGCCCTGGGGACCATTGGGGCCCTTACAGGTGTAATGCAAAAAAAAAAAACAGGAGGGGGGCCAGCCGTGCCCCTGGGACCATTGTGCCCCTTACAGGTGTAATGCCTGTACCCCCGTGATGGCGGCCCTGCCGATATAGAGCAGCTCGTTTTTAAATGCAAGCAGGGATACCAATATGGGAGATGCAGGCAATCCTGCCAAGTCGGGCCCTGGCCCTGTTGGGTCAGCAGGGGGGCCCAGGCCTGGTGGGGGCTGCCTATGGATGACCTCAATTCTACCTGAACAGATATAAACAGCACCGATAAAGGAGCTCTTTTCCTTTTTTAATGGAATCAGTGTAAGTAGAAATGCCAATAGGCAGACCTGCCATACCGGATCCTGGACCTGTTGGGTCAGCAGGGGGGGGGGGGGGCACAGGCCAAGCTGCCTGTGGGTGACTGTTTTTTACCTGAACAGATATAAACAACACCAATTAAGCAGCTCTGTATTTTTTTTTTATGGACGCAGTGCAAGTTGAAATACCAATACGCAGTCCCACCATACCGGGCCATTGGGTCAACATTGGGACCCAGCGACTGACTTCTGACTGAAGAGACAACGCCAATTAAGCAGCTCTGTATTTTTTCCCCTTTATAATGGAAGCAGTATTAGTAGGGATGAAATAGGCAGACCCACTAGATCTTTCACATTATACAAAAGAATGGAACGGGTGCCCTTAAAAAGGAATGAGTTGGCGACCTCTTATGCGACTTTACGTGTCCAAACCCTAAGGACTGGAACACATAACACGAGCGAGAGAACCCAACGAACCATTAAGAAAAAGTCCCTGAACCCAACGACACCGTCTGTTTCTTTTTCTGTTACATTGTTTCAGCTGCAAAAGAAGAGGAAGAGAGAAATGCACTAAAAACGCTACGGAAAAGTTACAAATTAAAAAAAGAAGTAACAAAAAGTAACAAAAAGTAACAAAAAGTGACAGCAGAACGAAGTGTAACGCAGCAAATGTTCTCCGATCCCCTGGAGAGAGAACGAGGAATAAACTCGCCAACCCAAAGCGGCGATCGCGTTTCTGGTGAAATAACCCTAAAACCTCAACGGAGGGCGGCTCGGGGTTAAACGGCGTCAGCACGCGGCGCTGAGTTCTTCCTCCGCCGCCCGCGGATCTGACGAGTGCGTCTGCACAACCAAATTGAACAATGACCCAGGAAATGGTCTAATCGTCTTCTTACCGCAAATCAGGAGCCCATTTTCTATCTGTTTTATTCAAAGCAAACTCTGTGGTTTGGCTGGGGGAGGGGGGGCGGGCGACTGGAAACCCCAACAACAAAGAGAAGCCTCAGTCAGCGGCGGGGGCGAGACGAGCGAGCCATTAGCTGCCACGTGCGCGCAACGGAGACGCGGCAACGCACAGCACACAAGAACTCACATTCCTTCGCAGACGCAGTTCCAAGCCGAGGCAATGAAAATAACGCAGAGGAGTCGCCAAAATGCGTTTGCGAGGCTTAAAGCGGAACTCCGCGATCATGAATCCATCGGTCATGTGTCTTCTGGAATCTTGGATGAGCTTTGTGTATTTCTTCCAATGTGAGACCTGTAATAAAGACCGCCCACTGCTGATCTCTCTCTCCTTGTGCAGGGTGACTGGTCTTGTCTCCGCCCCCTCCTGTAATTTTTCTGTAATGGGTGGAGCCTGCTGGTCCCCGTCTACAGCTCTGATCTCTCTCCTTGTGCCTGTTTTTTTTTTCTCCGCCCCTCTTATAGTTTTCTACAGGCAACCCATAGTGGGTGGAGCCTGCTTGGTCCCTCCCACAACTCTGCTCTCTCTCCATATGCAGGGTGTCTTGTCACTGCCCCCTCCTGTAGTTTTCTTCTGTGGGTGGAGCCTGCTGGAACCCTCCCACAGCTCTGCTATCTCTCCTTGTGTCGGATGACTGATCTTGGTTCTCCGCCCCCTCCTGTCATTTTCTGCATGGTAACTCCCACAGCTCTACTCTCTCTGCTTGTGCAGGGTGACTGGTCTTGTCTCCAGCCTGTAGTGGGTGGAGCCTACTGGGTCCCTCAAACAGCTCTGCTCTTTCTTCTGGCCTTGTCTTCGCCCCCTCCTGTAGTTTTATGCAGGCAACCTGTAGTGGGTGGAGCTTCCTGGGTCCCTCCCATAGCTTATCTCTCTCTCTCTCTCCTTGTACAGGGGGACTAGTCTTGTCTCTGCCCCCTCCTGTAGTTTCCTGCAGGCAGCCTGGGGTGGGTGGGGCTGCCTGACCCTTCCCACAGCTCTCTGCTCTCTTCTGGTCTTGTCTCCGCCCCCTCCTGTACATTTCTTCTGTGGGTGGAGTCTGCTGGGACCCTCCCACAGATCTGCTCCCTCTTCTTGTTCCGGGTGACTGATTTTGTCTACGCCCCCTCCTGTTATTTTCTGCAGGCAACCCATAGTGGGTGGAGCCTGCTTGGTCCCTCCCACAGCTCTACTCTCTCTCCTTGTGCAGGGTGACTGGTCTTGTCTCCGCCCTCTCCTGTAGTTTTCTGCAGGCAGCCTGTAGTGGTGGGGCCTGCTGGGTCCCTCCCACATATATGCTCTTTCTTCTGGTCTTGTCTCTGTCCCCTCTTGTAGTTTTCTGCAGGCAACCTGTAGTGGGTGGAGCTTCCTGGGTACCTCCCATAGCTCATCTCTCTCTCTCCTTGTACAGGGTTACTGGTCTTGTCTTCACATCCTCCTGTAGTTTTGTGGGGGCAGCCTGGGGGAAAGAAGGAGAAATGAAAGGGGAAGGAGAAAGGGAAGAAGAAAGGGAAGGAGAAGGAGAAGAAGAAAGGGAAGGAGAAGGAGAAGAAGAAAGGGAAGGAGAAAGGGAAGAAGAAGGAGGAGAAAGAGAAAGGATTGGAGAAAGGAGAGGGCAAGGGGAGGGAGAAGAGGAAAGGAAAGAAAGGAGGGGAAGGAGAAGGAGGAGGAGAAAGAGAAGGAGAAGGAGGAGGAGAAAAAGGAGGAGAAGGAGAAGGAGGAGGGGAAGGAGAAGAACGAAGGGAAAGAGAAGGAGAAGGGGAATGAGGAGGAGGAGGGGAATGAGGAGGAGGAGGGGAAGGAGAAGGAGAGGGGGAATGAGGAGGAGAAGGAGAAAGGGAAGGAGAAGGAGGAGGGGAAGGAGAAGGAGAGGGGAAGGAGAAGGAGAAGAAGAGGAATGAGAAGGAGAAGGTGGAGAAGGGGGATGAAAAGGCGAAAGGAGAGGTCAAGGGGGAGGAGAAGAGGAAGGAGAAGGAGAAATGGAAAGGCAATAGAAAGGGGAAGGGGGAACGAGGAAGGGGAAGGAGAAGGCCAAGGGGAAGGAGAATGAGAAAGGGGAATGAAAAGGACAAGGAGAAGGGGAAGAGGAAGGGGAAGGAGAAAAGGAAGAAGAAAGGGAAGGACAAGGAGAAAGGGAAAGGGAAGGGAACGGGAAAGGATAAGGTAAAGGGGGAGGAGAAAGGGAAGGATAAGGAGAAAGGGAAGGGGAAGGGAACGGGAAAGGATAAGGTAAAGGGGGAGGAGAAAGGGAAGGGCAAGGGGAAAGAGAAGAGGAAGGGAAAAAAAAAGAAGGAATGGAAGGAGAAAGAAAAGGAGAACGGGAAGAGGAAGGGGAAAGAGAAATGGAAAGAGAAGTAAAAGAGTTACTATAGAGGAAGAGTTACTCTACCAACATGTGAATTGTGAATGACCAATGTCAGTTAATAAAAATAAGTTATGCCCACATTCACATTACTTTTGCTGCAGACCTCATAAACGCATTAGAAATGAGTAATCGCATACCACAGATATCCTCATCATTTAAAATCCAACACATGTGACTTGCGAGCCGATTGAGGATATCGGTTGAGAATCCCCCCCCCCCCCCCCTCCTCCTCGGCTTTTATTACAATCTATAGATGGAAACGTGTGACTCCCATTGTGTCCCATTTCCTGATTTTTCCATTGTGTAAGTCGGGGCAACCTGGGTCAAACACGATCCACCCAACGCCGTCGGCTCGGCTCTAATGACTACACTCCAGTCCTGAGGGGCACATTCGTTGGACTTGAATATTTCAGGTACTTAAGTGACGTATTCGTCTTTTTTCCTAGCGCCCCCCTCAGGACGACATAAAAAAAAAAAAAGACGACGTGTTTGCAAATCTCCAAATCTCTTTTTCACATCTCCTAACACTTCATATCCTCAGTTCAAAGGCTTTGCAGTTAAGCGCTAAATATGTAAAACTGTAGGACGAGGACGAAACGGCCGGGGGGGGGGGGGAGGGAGAAGATGCTCCAAAGGCTACTACATTGTTTGTTTTTGAAAGCCTTAAAAAATTCAGTATGTTTAAAATATAAATGTGTGCCCCCCCATCCCCTGTGGTAAAGGAATGAATGAAATAAAACCCAAATCACCGAGAGGGGAGATCTGCGCCGCGTCTCCTTGACAACAGACCTCATTTAGCGTGTGTGTGTCCCCCCCCCCCCCCAATAATTAAAGGGATTTGGAGAAAGCAAAGCGTACATATCTGGCGCCGGCATCCATGGGCCGACCACTAGATGATGCTGCAGACCTCCGCCGTCGTCCTCGCCATTCGGTGGAACTGAACGCTTGACGGTACTTTCCGGCTTTGCAAATGTTCTTGTTATTGGATAAATAGAAGCCGATCCCATTGGCTCCGGGGGTCATCGAATTATGGCGGCTTCTCCGCTTTTCACTTTTTTTGTTTTCTTTATCTTCTTATCTCACACTCGCAGGGGGGCCCCGCGGCCGCCTAATTTGCCTGTGATCAATACTAATGTCAGTGTTATAGGATCTCTCTATCAGGGCTGCCATCAGGGGGGTACAGGCAGTTTACCTGTAAGGGGCCGGGAGGTCCCCACGTGCACGGATGGCAACCTCTTTATTTATTTTTATTTTATTTGTAAGGGGCCCGGAGGGCAACCCCCTTTTTTATTTATTTTTTAGAAAAAAAAAAACATTTTTTTATATATATATTTTTTTGTTTTGTTTTTATTAAAGAGCCCAGAGGTCCCGGATGACAATCTCCCCCCTTTTTTTTTTTATTAAAGGCCCCAAAGTCCCCAGGGCCCCGGATTTCAACCCCCCTTTTTTGATTTCTTTTTATAATTTTTTTAATATTTTTTTTTTGTTTTTTTTAAAGGGCCCGGAGGTTCCTCAAGGCCACCGGATTTCAACCCCCCTTTATTTGATATATGATAAAAGTTTTCATTTTTTTTATATATATTTTTTATTAAAGGGCCCAGAGGTCCCCAGGGCCCCGGATGGCAATCCCCCTTTTTTTTATTGTTTATAAAAAATGTTTTTTAATTCCTTTTATATTTTTTTTTTATTATTTTTAAAGGGCCCAGAGGTCCCCAGGGCCCCGGATGGCAATCCCCCATTTTTTATATATATATATATTTATTATTAAAGGGCCCAGGGCCTTTTTTATATAATCTTTTTTTTGTAAGGGGCCCAGAGGTCCCCAGGGCAACCCCCCTTCTTTTTTTTTCTGTTCATCAGCACCTAAAGCCCCCCGCTTCTCAATTTGAGGCTCCAGGGGGCCCATGCCTGAAGCTGTGTAAGGGGCCCCATAATTCCTGATGGTGGCCCTGCTCTCTATTACCCCTCTCTCTTTCTCACCTCCCCTTCTCTCCCTACAGAAGCAGAAGACCACACCGGGGGCCACTCCCGTCAGCTAAGAACAGGAAACTGAGGCTACGATTGGCACAGGAAGGATCACCGAAACCAGACAATAGAAGATTGGAAAAACGTTGCCGGGTCTAATGAGTCTCGATCAGATGTGTCATTCAGATGGTGGGGTCAGAATTTGGCACATGGATCTATCCTGCCTTGCATCACCGGTTCAGGCAGGTGGTGGGGGTGTAATGGTGTGGGGGGATGGGGTGTCACCGGTTCAGGCTGGTGGTGGGGGTGTAATGGTGTGGGGGGATGGGGTGTCACCGGTTCAGGCTGGTGGTGGGGTGTAATGGTGTGGGGGATGGGGTATCACATGTTCAGGCGGTGTAATGGTGTGGGTGGTGCGGTATCACCGGTTCAGGCTGGTGGTGGGGGTGTAATGGTGTGGGGGGATGGGGTGTCACCGGTTCAGGCTGGTGGTGGGGGTATGGGGTGTCACCGGTTCAGGCTGGTGGTGGGGGTGTAATGGTGTGGGGGATGGGGTATCACCGCTTCAGGCTGGTGGTGGGGGTGTCATGGTGTGGGGGATGGGATATCACCGGTTCAGGCTGGTGGTGGGGGTGTGATGGTGTGAGGGGATGGGATATCACCGATTCAGGCTGGTGGTGGGGGTGTAATGGTGTGGGGGGATGGGGTGTCACTGGTTCAGGCTGGTGGTGGGGGTGTAATGGTGTTGGGGATGGGGTATCACCGGTTCAGGCTGGTGGTGGGGGTGTAATGGTGTGGGGGATGGGGTATCACCGGTTCAGGCTGGTGGTGGGGGTGTAATGGTGTGGGGGTATGGGGTGTCACTGGTTCAGGCTGGTGGTGGGGGTATGGGGTGTCACCGGTTCAGGCTGGTGGTGGGGGTGTAATGGTGTGGGGGGATGGGGTGTCACCGGTTCAGGCTGGTGGTGGGGGTGTAATGGTGTGGGGGATGGGGTATCACAGGTTTAGGCTGGTGATGGGGGTGTAATGGTGTGGGGGATGGGGTATCACCGGTTCAGGCTGGTGGTGGGGGTGTGATGGTGTGGGGGGGATGGGATATCACCGATTCAGGCTGGTGGTGGGGGTGTAATGGTGTGGGGGGATGGGGTGTCACCGGTTCAGGCTGGTGGTGGGGGTGTAATGGTGTTGGGGATGGGGTATCACCGGTTCAGGCTGGTGGTGGGGGTGTAATGGTGTGGGGGATGGGGTATCACTGGTTCAGGCTGGTGATGGGGGTGTAATGGTGTGGGGGATGGGGTATCACCGGATCAGGCTGGTGGTGGGGGTGAAATGGTGTGAGGGATGGGTTTTTACCGGTTCAGGCTGGTGGTGGGGGTGTAATGGTGTGAGGTATCACCGCTTCAGGCTGGTGGTGGGGTGTAATGGTGTGGGGGATGGGATATCACCGGTTCAGGCTGGTGGTGGGGGTGTAATGGTGTGGGGGATGGGATATCACCGGTTCAGGCTGGTGGTGGGGTGTAATGGTGTGGGGGTGGGGATATCACCGCTTCAGGCTGGTGGTGGGGTGTAATGGTGTGGGGGGATGGGATATCACCGGTTCAGGCTGGTGGTGGGGGTGTAATGGTGTGAGGTATCACTGGTTTAGGCTGGTAGTGGGGGCGCAATGGTGTGGGGGTGGGGATATTACCGCTTCAGGCTGGTGGTGGGGTTTAATGGTGTGGGGGATGGGAAAATACCGGTTTAGGCTGGTGATGGGGGGTGTAATGGTGTGGGGGGATGGGCTATCACCGGTACAGGTTGGTGGTGGGGGTGTAATGGTGTGGGGTATCACCAGTTTAGGCTGGTAGTGGGGCACAATGGTGTGGGGGATGGGGTATCACCGCTTCAGGCTGGTGGTGGGGGTGTCATGGTGTGGGGGATGGGGTATCACCGGTTCAGGCTGGTGGTGGGGTGTAATGGTGTGGGGGATGGGAAAATACCGGTTTAGGCTGGTGGTGGGGGGTGTAATGGTGTGGGGGGATGGGCTATCACCGGTTCAGGTTGGTGGTGGGGGTGTAATGGTGTGGGGTATCACCAGTTTAGGCTGGTAGTGGGGCGCAATGGTGTGGGGGATGGGGTATCACCGGTTCAGGCTGGTGGTGGGGGTGTCATGGTGTGGGGGATGGGATATCACCGCTTCAGGCTGGTGGTGGGGTGTAATGGTGTGGGGGATGGGATATCACCGGTTCAGGCTGGTGGTGGGGGTGTCACGGTGTGGGGGATGGGGTATCACCGGTTCAGGCTGGTGGTGGGGGTGTAATGGTGTGGGGGATGGGGTATCACAGGTTCAGGCTGGTGGTGGGGGTGTAATGGTGTGGGGGATGGGGTATCAATGGTTCAGGCTGGTGATGGGGGTGTAATGGTGTGGGGGGGGGGGGTGGGGTATCACCGGTCAGGCTGCTGTTGGGGGTGTAATGGTGTGGGGGATGGGGTATCACTAGTTCAGGCTGGTGGTGGGGGTGTAATGGTGGGGGGATGGGGCATCACCGGTTTAGGCTGGTGGTGGGGGTATAATGGTGTGGGGGATGGGATATCACCGGTTCAGGCTGGTGGTACGGGTGTAATGGTGTGGGGGATGGGGTATCACCGGTTCAGGCTGGTGGTGAAGTTGTAATGGTGTGGGGGATGGGGTATCACCAGTTCAGGCTGGTGGTGGGGGTGTAATGGTGTGGAGGATGGGGTATCACCAGTTCAGGCTGGTGGTGGGGGTGTAAGGGCGTGGGGGATGGAAAATCACTGGTTCAGGCTCCGCCCATTTTTGTTACCCGAGTTATCATTTCAAATGGTTTGTTTTTCTTCCTGAACTCATTAGTGACGCGACATTCCCGGGAAGCGGATACAGGAGACCTGAGAGCCCACAAGGACGGCACTTTCCCCGTCTGGTAATGGCAGATCAGCGCCAAACCCCGTGTTTGTTTTCTCTTTATGTACTTAGCGGAGAAGTGTGCGGGGTGCGCTCGCTATCGGGAAATTTTTGTTGCAATTCTGGTAAGTAATCCGTTCTGGAAAATTGAATCAGCTAAAAAGAGACGCCGGTGTCCGATGACGGAGCGCTGGTCAGTGACAGCGAGACGTAATCCAATTACCGGTAACAAGGCGGCTTTGTGGGCGCAAGTGGCAGCCAGAGAGAGAAATACCTGACTTGTCACACGTCACATGGGCAAGACAGATACAATGTGACACATGGGCATCGAGGAGCATGTGTGTATAAAATACATTTATTATATTTTCATATTCTGTATTTATATATTATATTATATTTTATTATATTCTTTATCATAATATATTATTATATTTACATCATGTGTGTATAAAATACATTATATTATACATTTATATTGTGTACTATCATTTATTATATTTTCATATTCTGCATTTATATTATACTATATTTTATTATATTCTATATTAAATGATATTATATTATTATATGTATATCATGTAATAATTACATTATATTGTACATTTAACTTGTGTACTATCATTAATTATATTTTTATATTTTGCATTTATATGTTATATTATATTCTTTATTATATTATTATATTTGCATCATGTGTGTATAAATTACATTATTTTATACATTTATATTGTGTACTATCATTTATTATATTTTCATATTCTGCATTTATATATTATTTAAAATGATATTATATTATATTATTATATTATATATTATTATATTTTCATATTCTGCATTTATATATTATATTATTATATTTACATCATGTGTGTACAAAATATATTATATAATACATTTAAATTGTGTACTATCATTTATTATATTTTCATATTTTTAATATATATATATTATATTTTATTATATTCTTTATTATATTATATTATTATATTATATTTTCATCATGTGTGTATAAAGTACATTATATTATACATTTATATTGTGTAGAATCATTTATTATATTTTCATATTCTGCATTTATATTATACTATATTGTATTATATTCTATATTAAATGATATTGTATTATTATATTTACATCATGTGTGTATAAAATACATTATAATATACATTTATATTTTGTACTGTCATTCATTATATTTTCATATTCTGCATTTATATATTATATTTTATTATATCCTTTATTATATTATATCATATTATTATATTTATATTGTGTGTGTTATATATTATTTTTAATTATATTATCATATTTATATCATGTGTGCATAAAATACATTATATTATACATTTATATTGTGTACTATCTTTTATTATATTTCCATATTCTGCATTTATATATTATATTTTATTATATCCTTTATTATATTATATCATATTATATTATTATATTTATATTGTGTGTGTTATATATTGTTTTTAATTATATTATCATATTTATATCATGTGTGTATAAAATACATTATATTATACATTTATATTTTGTACTGTCATTCATTATATTTTCATATTCTGCATTTATATATTATATTTTATTATATCCTTTATTATATTATATCATATTATATTATTATATTTATATTGTGTGTGTTATATATTATTTTTAATTATATTATCATATTTATATCATGTGTGCATAAAATACATTATATTATACATTTATATTGTGTACTATCTTTTATTATATTTCCATATTCTGCATTTATATATTATATTTTATTATATCCTTTATTATATTATATCATATTATATTATTATATTTATATTGTGTGTGTTATATATTATTTTTAATTATATTATCATATTTATATCATGTGTGCATAAAATACATTATATTATACATTTATATTTAGTACTGTCATTCATTATATTTTCATATTCTGCATTTATACATTATATTATTTTTAATTATATTATTATATTTATATCATGTGTGCATAAAATACATTATATTATACATTTATATTGTGTACTATCATTTATTATATTTTCATATTCTGCATTTATTTTTTACTATATTTTATTATATTCTTTATTGTATTATCTTATATTATTATATTTTCATCATGTGTGTATAAAACACATATTATATTATACATTTATATTGTGTACTATCATTTATTATATATTCTACTTTTTCACACCAAAAAAAATGAAAAATAGTGATTAAAAATGAAATAAAAGTGGACTGTTGCTTTTATTATTATTTATTTTATTTGTTTTAAGAGAAAAAAATGAATTAGTAACAAAATGCACAAAATAATATGGAAAAGCACAAAAACCCACTAGGACCCCTAAAAAGCACCAGAGAAAATAAACCTTCACTGTGTCTTTTTTTTTTCGTTGACTCCGGTGCTTTTAACCGAAACGGCAAAATGTTGCCAACATTTTTTGTCCCAATCTTTGAACTTTTATCAAAGTAAATTAAAAAAACATGTTTTACTAATCGGTAGTGGCGATTCTCTTATCCTTCTGTTCAGTATGAATATAGACATGAAGGAAAACGCCTGAGATACCAAAAGATTCATCAGAACGAGATTTTTTTTATTTTCTCTGACCCCCCCATTGATCTGTTTGCTACGCCGGGCTTCCGGGACCCCCTTCTACTTTTCCAGGCATTTGAACTCTCCAACTTGCACTTGAAAACTGACAACTGGAATAAACCTTAACCGTTGGAAATAAGTCACATTTTCATTGCTTTAGTCAATGAGATTCCGGTACACTAGATGACCAAAAGTTTGGTGACAACTCACCACCCCCACCTGTGAGCTTGTTGGGCACCTCAATTAGGGTTGCCACCTGTTCGGGATTCACCCGGACAGTTCGGGTTTGGAATCATGTGTCCGGGTTTCACACTGTCTGAGACCCGGACACATTATTCAGACTGGACTAAGTCTCCCGCTCCCCCTTCTCTCTCCTGCCTCTAAGTAAGTAGGCCAAGGTAAATCAGGGTTCTTGGAGCACTCATTACATCAGAGCTCCCCATTTGCACCAGAGGCCACAGTGCTCCCCCTTACATCAGATTCCTTGCCTTACACCAGAGCATGCCTTATGTTAGAGTCCCCAGAGTTCTCCCTTACATCAGAGTTCCCATAGTCCACAGTAACGCTGTGGACTATGATGAAAAGGGGATCTCTGTGGACTCTGATGCACAGGAGGAACTCCGTGGACTCTGATGCACAGGAGGAACTCTGTGGACTCGGATGAAAAGGGGATCTCTGTGGACTCTGATGCACAGGAGGAACTCTGTGGACTCTGATGAAAAGGGGATCTCTGTGGACTCTGATGCACAGGAGGAACTCTGTGGACTCTGATGCACAGGAGGAACTCTGTGGACTCGGATGCACAGGAGGAACTCTGTGGACTCGGATGAAAAGGGGAACTCTGTGGACTCTGATGCACAGGAGGAACTCTGTGGACTCGGATGAAAAGGGGAACTCTGTGGACTCTGATGCACAGGAGGAACTCTGTGGACTCTGATGCACAGGAGGAACTCTGTGGACTCTGATGCACAGGAGGAACTCTGATGCACAGGAGGAACTCTGTGGACTCTGATGAAAAGGGGATCTCTGTGGACTCTGATGCACAGGAGGAACTCTGTGGACTCTGATGCACAAGAGTGACTCTGTGGACTCTCATGTTCCATACTAGGAAAATAAAATTGCTGTGCGACGCTGAAGTGTTCGAGTTTGGCTTGAAGAAAAGGTGGCAACCCTAACCTCAATCCAAAACCATGGGCATTAATATGGAATTGCCCCCTATCCCAGCATTCCAATTCATCCCAAATGTGTTAAGTAGGGATGAGGTTAGGGTTCTATGAAGGACAATTAGAGTTCCTCCACATCAAGCCACGTCTTTATGGAGCTGGCTTACACTTGGCGTTCCGTTTTTGGATGAGAAGACATGGATCGCAATTAGTGATCCAATTAACCCTAAAGGTGTTCAGTAGGGTTGAGGTTAGGACTTGAGGCCCTCCAAACCAAACTCATCAAACCATGTATTTGTAAGGATGTTGGTTTAAAACACCTGGCTCATTCCAATTCATTTCGAGGGTGTTCAGTAGGGTTGAGGTCAGGGCTTTGTAGAGGACACTGAAGTTCCTCCACACCAAACTGGTCACACCATGTCTTTATGGAGCTGTCTTTGTACACAAGGGCACATTCATGGTGACATAGAAAGGTGTGTTCAGTAGGGTGGAGGTCCAAAGGGTTTCAGTAGGGTTAAAGTCAGGGTTCTGTGAAGAAAAATTCGAGTTTCTCTACATCAAACTGAGGTAAGGACTTAAGTCCCTCCAAACCAAACTCAATAAACCCTGGGCCAGATTCAGGTACAATTGCCCTGGCGCAGAGTATCAGAGATACACTACGCCGCCGTACTTTACCTGGCTCTAAGACGAATTCTGGTAGATTTTGGCCCGTAAGGTACGGCGGCGTAGTGTATTTTTCGCGGCGGAATCGAAATACGCGATTAGGGGGCGTGAAGCATTTAAATTAGGCGCGTCCACGCGGTGATCGAACTGCGCATGCTCCGTTCAAAATTTTGCATTGCGCGAAATTACGTCGTTACGTCAGATTTTTTTGGAGTAGCGTCGTTTACGTACATTCCTATTCCCGGACGACTTACGCAAAAACAAAAAAAAAAATATATGAAATTTGACGCGGGAACGACGGCCATACTTAACATGGGCTGTCTATCTATAGACCAGATTTTTGCTTCCCTAACTTTACGCAGCAAAAAGATGACTACAGATGCCGTAAGAGAATGCGACGGACGATCGTAACTTCGTGGATCGGCGGAAAAAGCTAATTTGCATACCCCGACGCGGAAAACGACGCAAACTCCACCAGCGGGCGGAAAAAGATTGCAGCGTAGATCCGACGGCGTACGAAGACGTAAGCCTGTCGGATCGAAGCCCGAAGCCGCCGTATCATGGTTTGAGGATTCAGACTAATGATACGACGCGGGAAATTTGAAATTACTCCGGTCTAACAGGAGATACACCGGAGTAAGGGCTCTGTGAATCTGGCCCCATGTCTTTATAAGGAGGTGGGTTTAATACACCTACCTCATTCCACTTCATTTCAAGGGTTTTCAGTTGAGTTGAGGTCAGGGCTTTGTAGAGGACACTGGAGTTCCTCTACACCAAACTGGTCACACCATGTCTTTATGGAGCTGTCTTTGTACACAGGGGCACAGTCATGGTGAAACAGAAAGGGGTGTTCGGTAGGGTGGAAGTCCAAAGGTGTTCAGTAGGGTTGAGGTCAGGGTTCTGTGAAGAACAATTTGAGTTCCTCCACGTCAAACTTGTCAAGCCACGTCTTTATGGATCTGGCTTACACTTGGCGTTCCGTATTGTCCCAGAGGTGTTTAGTAGAGTGGAGGTCAGGACTCAAGTGCAGGATGCTAAAGTTCCTTCAGTATAAAACAGGAATACCATTGCCCATATTCCAATAGCCATTAATATGATGCCCCCCCCCCCCTGTTCCCATGACTATTAATATGAAGGTGCCCTTCCTTTGTGGAAATAACTTCCTCCACCCTTCTAGGAAGGCTTTCCAGAAAATTGTGTTTCTGTGGAAATTTGAACCTATTTGTGAGATTATTTACTGATTTTGGATGAGAAGACATGGGGGCAGATTCACACAGAAATGGATTATCGTAGCGTATCAGAAATACACTACGCCGCCGTTTTTTACCTGGCTCTACGTGGAATTCAGGTAGATTTTGTCCAGTAAACGACGGCGGCGTAGTGTATTTCTCCCGTCGCAATCCATCTGCGCGAGTAGGGGGCGTGAATCATTTAAAATAGGCGCGTTCCCGCGGCGATCGATCTGCGCATGCTCCGTTCGCAAATTTCCCGCCGTGCATTGCGCGAAATCACGTCGTGACGTCATTCGTTGTTTAGGTAGCGTCGTTTACGGGCGATCCTAGTCCCGAACGAGTTACGTAAACAAAAAAAAAAATAAAAAATTCGAAGCGGGAACGACGGCCATACTTAACATGGGCTACGTAACGTTAGATCAGCAAAAAGCTGCTCTAACATTACGTACAAAAAAATAGACGAAAGCGATTGCGACGACCACTCGTATCTTCGGGAATCGCCGTAAAAAAACATTTGCATATCCCGACGCATCAAAACGACGCGAACTCCTCCCAGCGGCCGCAAATAGATGGCAGCGTAGATCCGAAGGCTTACGAAGACGTAAGCCTCTCGGATCGAAGCCCGAAGCCGCCGTATCATGGTTTGAGGATTCAAACTAGTGATACGGCGCGCGAAATTTGAAATTACTCCTGTCTAACACCAGTTACACAGGCGTAATTGCTCTATGAATCTGGCCCATGGATCGCAATTAGTGATCCAATTAACCCTAAAGGTGTTCAGTAGGGTTGAGGTCAGAACTTGAGTCCCTCCAAACCAAACTCATCAAATCAAGTCTTTATAAGAATGTTAAAACACCTGCCTCATTCCAATTAATTTCAAGGGTTTTCAGTAACGTTGAGCGTTGAGGTCAGGGCTTTGTAGAGGACACTGGAGTTCCTCCACGCCAAACTGGTCAAATCATGTTTTTATGGACCTGGCTTTGTACACAAGGGGCACAGTCATGGTGAAACAGAAAAGGGTGTTCAGTAGGGTTGAGGTCCAAAGGTGTTCAGTAGGGTTGAGGTTCTGTGAAGGACAATAAGGCCTCGTACACACGATCGGACATATCCGATTAAAACGGTCCGCGGACCATTTCCATCGGATATGTCCGATCTGGAGTTTGATCCGATGGCGTGTACACACCATGGGATCAAATTCCCCGCCGGCAGGCGGCGCGGTGACGTGGCGGTGACGTTGACGCCGCCACGTCACCGCACCAGGAAGTAAAACACTTCCGCGCATGCGCCGAATCCATTTGGCGGCAGCGCGGCGGCGGTGCGGGACGACATGTCTGCTGGTAAGTGTACTAACCAGCAGACATGTCGGGCGGACGGATTCCACCCGATAGATTTCAAAGCATGCTTTGAAATCTGTCGGGTGGACAAATCTGTCCGCTAGCCCATACACACGATCGGAGATGTCTGCTGAAACGGTCCATCGGACATATCCCCTCGTGTGTACGAGGCCTTAGAGTTCCTCCACATCAAACTGGTCAAGCCACATCTTTATGAAGCTGGCTTACACTTGGCGTTCAGTTTTTGGATGGCGTTCCGATTTTGGATGAGAAGACCTGGCTCACAATTAGTGATCCAATTAATCCTAAGGGTGTTCAGTAGGGTTGAGGTTAGGACTTGAGTCCCTCCAAACCAAACTCATCAAACAGTGTCTTTATAAAGATGTGGGTTTAAAACACCTGCCTCATTCCAATTCATTTCAAGGGTGTTCTGTAGGGTTGAGGTCAGGGCTTTGAAAAGGACACTGAAGTTCCTCCACACCAAACTGGTCACACCATGTCTTTGTGGAGCTGGTGTTGTACACAGGGGCACGGTCAAGGTAAAACAGAAAGGGGTGTTCAGTAGGGTGGAGGTCCAAAGGGTTTCAGTAGGGTTGAGGTCAGGGTTCTGCGAAGAACAATTTGAGTTTCTCCACATCAAACTGAGGTTAGGACATGAGGCCCTCCAAACCAACCACGAGTAAACAAAAAAGGGTGTTCAGTACGGTGGAGGTCCAAAAGTGTTTAGTACGGTTGAGGTCCAAATGGTTTCAGTAGGGTTGAGGTTCCTGGGCTGTCAGGGTGATCAGTGCGGTGGGAAAGTTACAAACACTGTTACAATAACCCTGAATAGGTTTCTGGTGGTCCGTTTTTCCGATCCCAATAAGCCCCCCCCCCCCCCCCCCCCCCCCCCCTGTGGCTTTCAGATCTTTTAGTGAAATCAGCGGTGATCAGTGTTTGTAACTGTCCCATACACAATCACCGCTGACTGTCCCTGTATCCTCCTCCAGCCCTCCTCCGTTCTGCTGCTGTCCCCCTCCATGCTGTGCCGTGTCCCCCTCCATAATGCTCTGTGTCCCCCTCCAGGCTTATCCATGTGCCCCTCCATGCTGCTCCGTGTCCCCCTTCATGCTGATCCACGTCCCCCTCTCTTTTGCTCTGTGTCCCCCTCTCTTCTCCTACGTGTCCCCCCTCCGTGCTGATCTGTGTCCCCCTCCGTGCTGCTGTCCCCCTCGATCTGTCAGGATGGTAAATCTGACTCCTTACTGTTCGTAATGTACAGAGTCAGTGATCACCGACTGTCCATTTACATAAACTGAAACATCGTAACCTCCTGTGATTACGATGTCTCAGTTTATGAATGGAGAGGAGCCGCTGTCTTCTCTCCATTCATTTTCAGCGCAGCTGAGGCTGCAGAGAAAGGGACTATGGAATCTTAGTCCCTTTCCCTGTCTCAAAGGGGAGATGTCAGACTGTCTCCCAGGGGCTATCCATGACCTTCTATAATTCCCTCTGAGGTGCCCCTAGCACTCTGTCTAAGTCCATGAACCTATGATGTGCAGCCCCCCGAGTGGATTTTGGGTTTAAGATTTAAGTGTCTCACCGCTCGGCTGTCTATTTCGTATTTCCTCCCTGCGATATCGTTTTTGCCCCTGTTTGGAAATTATCCAGTTACGATCCCTGACCTGCTTATGCGGGCAGAGCTGGTCGTCTGTAAATGACCTATATACAGACTATTGGAACTAGTCTCCTTGCTGGAAGACATGTTTAACCCCTTCAATCCCGGGGCTTTTATTCCCACCTCCATCCCGGGGGGCCTATTCTGGCGCTTCTCTCCTACATGTACAAATCATCATTCTTTTGCTAGAAAATTACTCCGAACCCCCAAACATTATATATGTTTTTTTTAACAGACACCCTAGGGAATAAAACGGCGGTCGTTGTAACTTTTTATCTCGCACGGTATTTGCGCAATAATTTTTCAAACGCCTTTTTTTGGGGAAAAAAAAAAAAAACGGTTTCATGAATTCAAAAATAACAAAACAGTAAAGTTAGCCCAATTTGTTTGTAAAATGTGAAAGATGATGTTACGCCGCGTAAATAGATACCTAACATGCCACGCTTTAAAAATTGCGCACGCTCATGGAATGGTGCCAAACTTCAGTTCTTAAAAATCTCCATAGGCGACACTTTGAAACATTTTTACAGGTTACTATTTGATTTACAGTGGAGATCTAGTGCTAGAATTGTTGCTGGCGCTCTAACGCACGCGGCGATACCTCACTGTGTGGTTTGAATGATGTTTACATACGTGGGCGGGACTTACGTGTGCGTTCGCTTCAGAGTGCGAGCTACCGGGGACAGGGGCGTTTTACATATTTTCTTTATTTATTTATCTTTTATTTTACTTATTTATTTTTTTACACTTTTTTTACATTTTTTTTTTTTGACCACTTTTATTCCTATTACTAGAAATGTAAACATCCCTTGTAATAGGAATAGCTTGTGACAGGTCCTCTTTATGGAGAGAGGCGGGGGGGAGGGGTGGTCAATAAGATCTCACGTCTCTCCTCCAGGCTGGAAAGCATGAGATCGTGAAAAAAATGTCACCGATCTCGTGCTTACTAGCCACAATTGCGGCTTTGTTTACTTTCGGGTACCCGGGCGTGACGTCATCACATCGCGCCCGGGCCTCCGACAGTCATAGAGATGACTGGTGACCATCTAGTCACCAGTCATCTCTATGCTTACTATCCGGTGCAGGGCGATCCTTTCCCCAGGCCCCTAATGGCACGGGAGAGCCCGGAGAAGCACCGGATGGCGGCGGGAAGCGGGGATGTTCCCTCCCACCGCCTATAAGAACGATCAAGCAGCAGAACCGCCGCTATGATCGTTCTTATGGAGCGCAGGATCGCCGCCGGAACACAATGATATCTGATGATTATGCCTGTAGCTGCCCTATCATTCAGATATCACCGCTCAAATTCCAGGACGTCATATGACCCCCACCCGGGATGGGAGATCCCCTTTGTGGACGTCATGTGACTATGTGTGGTATTGAAGTGGTTAAGTATCATTGTTTTCGGATATCTGTGTATGAGGCTAACTCTGGCCCAGAGGCGATTTGGTTCGCATGTGCCGCGCTATATACGTTTTTCATTCATTCATTCATTCATTCACTCTACTACAAGACAGTGAGATCCGTTTTCTCTTTTGCTATCTTTGAACCTTGAACGTGTCCTGATGAAGCCTAACAGGTGAAACGCGTTGACGCACAAGGGCTCACTGTATACGCTGTATCATTTCATATGGTTTTTAATGTTGTTGAATGCTCAATGTATACAATGTAATTTTTTCAATAAATATTGTAATATTTCTTTGTACTTCTCCATTGTTTTCTTTGGGCCAGATTCACGTATTCCAGAGCATCTTTGCTCTGGAGTAACGCTTCTGATTTGCGTTGCGCTGCCGAAATTTTAGGAGCAAGTGCTGTCATTCACGAAGCACTTGCTCCTAAAGTTGCGGCAGCGCATCGCAAATGAGCCGGCGGAATTCAAATGTCGCGGGTACGGGGCGTGTAGTATGCTAACTACGCGCGATCCCGCCGCCAACGTACTGCGCATGCGTCGAGTGTCAAAACATCCCCGTGCGCATGCTCCAAAATCTGTGAATGAACGTCAATGACGTCACATTCCCATTCATGACCGTTTTACGCAAGCGACGTTTTTTTTTTTTTCCCGACGCGATGACGACGCCTATACCTAACATAGGATACTCCAACCCCATGTAGGTATATCTATGCGCCGCGTATCCCGTCCGGAAACGTCGTACCGTCATTGCGTCGCGCCGGAATTCGATCGTGAATTGCCGATTTCCGCTCATTAACATATTTTTTGAGCGTAAATCGGCGGGAACGCCCCCGGCGCCATTTTTAAGTTGAAGTAACGATGCGATGGCGAAACTCAGTTACGCTGCTCGCATCGGAACTTCAACCCGGCGTTTCTTGTTTTCTGGTTACAGAAAACAGAAACGCCGGCTCAAAGTCACAGTTAGGCTGGCGGATCACTCGATCCGCCAGCGTAACCTTTCCTGAATCTGGCCCTATGCCTATAAAGTCAGACCTAGGGTTACTTTTCAAGTACCCCTGTTTTTTTTTGCTTTTTTTTTTTTACCCTTTTCATTAGGAGCTTCCGACCACATATCCGGCCTAGACCCGTTTAGGAAAGTAAAACCCAGTTTGAAGCCCATGGACCCGAGTCCTGATGAAGACACTCGGCGGTCTATTTAGCACATTCCTGGTACGAAACTCTGATGGATATTCTCCCCGAACGCCTCGGCTTACCGGCGGTGTAGTTGTTTTTTATGGTTAGCGCCCGATGTTTCATTTTATCTCATATTGATCAGTTTGTCGCTTAAACCGCGGTGCTCCCCGACTGCGAGAAAAACAACGAGAAACAAGTGTTTGAAAAATCAAACTGAACTTTGTTACAATCCACAAACAAGAACAAAAAGGAATAAATAAAGAGGTTCTGCTTTGAACTTTGTATCGCCTTCATCTTTTTACTTCAAAGAGAAAAGAAGTAGACAAATGTTATGATGTACGGCACGCCGGCGCCTACGTGGGGGTTGAAGATCAACTCCAGGCAAAGACAGTGGCGGTGCGTCCATAGAGGGCGCCGGAGGGCCGCCCCCCTCTCTCCTGCACCCGTCACTCAACAATAGATTCATGCATTGCTTGAAATTTTCTATTGTCGCCACTGCTGCCCCCTATTCAGGTGTCCGGCCCCCTTGTCCAGCTCCGGGCATCTGAATTACAGCGGTGGGGGTGTTTTGGAAACGCCTGATTAGAGCCGCCTGCTCTAATCGGCTTCCAAATTGTTAAACGCCATGCACACTGCTGTGCGTTCGCTGTTTACACAGTGCTGTGTTAGGGAATCAAATAAATCGCTTCCCTAACACTAACCCGCCTCTCAGCCAAGTAGGTGCACCGGGTCTAGTTACCGTCCAATCATAGCATAGCATCTGGCGTTCAATCATAGCAGAGATGAAATGAAGAGGACGAGAGAGGACATCGAGGACTCGGAGGGAGCGTGGAGATGGATGGCGTTGACCCGAGAAAGGTAAGTGCCGGGGAGGGGGGCAAACTGGCCGCATTTGATGGTGCAAGCTGGCATCTTTTGATGGGGCAAGATGGCGGCATTTGATGGTGCAAACTGGTGGCATTTGATGGGAAAACTGGCGGCGTTTGATGGGGAAAATTGGCATCATTTGATAAGGCAAACTGGCAGCATTTGATGGGGAAAGTTGGCATCAAGTGTAGGTGCAAACTGGCAGCATTTGATGGGGCAAGCTGGTGGCATTTGATGGGGCAAACTGGAGGCTATTGATGGGGCAAACTGGCAGCATTTGATGGGGAAAGTTGGCATAATGTGTTGGTGCAAACTGGCATCATTTGATGGGACAAGCTGGTGGCATTTGATGGGGCAAACTGGCATCATTTGATGAGACAAACTGGTGGCACTTGATGGGGAAAACTGGCATCATTTGATGGGGCAAACTGGTGGTGCTTGATGGGGAAAACTGGCATCAGTTGATGGGGCAAACTGGCGTCATTTGATGGGGCAAATTGGCATCATTTGATAAGGCAAACTGGCAGCATTTGGTGAGACAAACTGGTGGCACTTGATGGGACAAACTGGCATCAGTTGATGGGGAAAACTGGCATCATTTGATGGGACAAATTGGCATCATTTGATGGGGAAAGTTGGCATCAATTGTAGGTGCAAACTGGCAGCATTTGATGGGGCAAACTGGCGTCATTTGATGGGGCAAATTGGCATCATTTGATAAGGCAAACTGGCAGCATTTGGTGAGACAAACTGGTGGCACTTGATGGGACAAACTGGCATCAGTTGATGGGGAAAACTGGCATCATTTGATGGGACAAATTGGCATCATTTGATGGGGAAAGTTGGCATCAATTGTAGGTGCAAACTGGCAGCATTTGATGGGGCAAATTGGCGACGTTCGATGTTTTGGTGGGACTCAATGACACGTTTTGGCAATTACTGAAGTAAACTAAACAAGTGACTATGGTCTTATCAACTTACTAAAGACTTGTACATTTAATTCAATTGGTAGAGGGATCCTGAAGTACCCGGACCATAAGGTCTTCACCAGTGTTGTAAGTAACGGAGTTAAAATAAACGCAGTTACCTAACGCAGCCCCTTTTGAGGGTAACGAGTAATCTACCTGATTACTCTTCCCCTCACAGTAACGCAGTTCCCATTACTTGGGCGACATTACCGCAATTACATCTACCGCCACTAGATGGCAGCAGAGTAATTGCTTCTGCCGGCGCTGTGAACATAAATATGGGTGGAACTCCGCTTTAGAATCATGTGACCGCTGTGATGGCCTGTCACAGCGGTCTGAAAACTCCCAATCGCCTGGATACAATGAGCCCCACCCGCCTCACACTGACCTATCACCGGGGATCACACACACTGTGTGCGCAACCTGATCAATGATCCAGGGAACACATGGCCGGGACAAAATGTTCCACAGAACAAACGTTCCCTATACAACACAGTGTACACAGCGACATCTAGTGGTCAACATGGGAAGTGCAGGACACCTATACAGACCGATGATCAGCAGGTTATTTTTGGTCAGTAATTTCATCTCTTCATCAGACAACAAAGAAAAATCTGACATCCCCATTCCAGATCCCTTGCACCTAATAAAGCTTATATAAGATAAATAAAATAATAAACTATAGAAAATTATAATAAAGCCTAATATAAGATTTTAAATGACAGACTCTGTAAACGTCAAGGGAATGTATATTATAAACATACATTTTAATCCAGCTTATAATTTGGATGTAATATATAGCAGATGGATAAGGGTTTTAAGTCCCATTAGCTGCACATACATGGTGGGACGGATGCACCTAGGCTGGGATATACACAAGATCACCATTTGTTTCCGGTTTTCTTCTCTCAAGGATCTGGCATTCTTTTGTCTTGGGGTATTAACTCACTGCTCCCTGGCAAGCGCCCGTCATCTGCTTCTTAACAAAGCATTGTAGAATATAAAAAAAAAAAAAGTTACTTTGCTGAGTAACTAATTACTTTTTCAATGTAGTAACTGAGTCACTAACGCAATTACTTTTTCGGAGAAGTAATTTGTAACTGGAACTAATAACTTTTTTAAAGTAAGATGAGCAACACTGGTCTTCACCCATGAGCCCTAAAAGTGTTAAGCTAAGTTTAAGGTCTGCATCCACAAGACCTCAGAGAGCTAAGTTCAGTCCTTGGTTCTAATTCCTCTCTTTAATCACTGGCATGGTCAAAATGGCTTGATGTAACACAATGTTTCCCCAAAACTGCGCTCAACCGCAACGTGTTTTGTGGTTATTCACACAGGTCTTTGAATTCCATCGCTCTCCACTAATTGCTTTGCCTATGTGATGCTTTGGTGGGACTCGATGTCAGGGTTTGGCAATTACCAACGTAAACTAAACAAGTGACTATGGTTTAATCAACTTACTAAAGACCTGCAGGTTTAGTTCTTATGTTGAAGGTATAATGAAGTACCTGGACTTAAAGGTCTTCACCCATGAGCCCTCAAAGAGTTAAGCTAAGTTGAAGGTCTAGGACTCAATGTCAGGTTTTGGCAATTACTGATGTACACTAAACAAGTGACTGTGGGTCTTATCAACTTACCAAAGACCTGCAGGTTTGGTTCTTATGTTAACCACTTTGCAACCGCCCTATACCGAAAGTACGGCTATAGGGCGGTTGCTTGATTCTAAGTGGCCGTTAATTAACGGCCTTTTAGAATCGCGCTCCCGCGTGCCCCCTGAGGCGCGCACACGGGAACATCCGTGACCGCCGGGTCCAGAGGACCCGGCGCATCACGGATCACGGTAAATCGCCGCTGATAGCGGCGGTTTACCACGTGATCGCGCCGTCCAGTGACGGCGCGATCACTTGTCAACAAAGCGGCGTCATGTGCTGACGCCGGTTCCTCCCTCCTCTCTCTGTACCGATCGGTACAGTGTGAGAGGAGAGGGGAGGGAGCGGATGGCAGCGGCAGTGCTGCGGGCTGGATCTGTGACAAATGTAGTCACAGATCCATCCATCCCTCCCTCCCTGCTCAGCCATCCCTGCTGCAATACTCTGCAATACTCGTCAATACCTCAGCTGGGCATACTCTGCAATACTCGGGCAATACTCTGGCAATACTCTGGGCATACTCTGGGCATTCTGGGCATACTCTGGGCAATACTCTGGGCAATACTCTGGGCATACTCTGGCAATACTCTGGCAATACTCTGGGCATACTCTGCAATACTCTGGGCATACTCTGCAATACTCTGGGCATACTCTGGGCATACTCTGGGCATACTCTGGGCATACTCTAGGCATACTCTGGGCATACTCTGCAATACTCTGGGCATACTCTGCAATACTCTGGGCATACTCTGGGCATACTCTGGCAATACTCTGGGCATACTCTAGGCATACTCTGGGCATACTCTGCAATACTCTGGGCATACTCTGCAATACTCTGGGCATACTCTGGCAATACTCTGGGCATACTCTGCAATACTCTGGGCATACTCTGCAATACTCTGGGCAATACTCTGCAATACTCTGGGCATACTCTGCAATACTCTGGGCATACTCTGACAATACTCTGGCAATACTCTGCAATACTCTGGGCATACTCTGCAATACTCTGGGCATACTCTGCAATACTCTGGGCAATACTCTGGGCAATACTCTGGGCATACTCCGCAATACTCTGGGCATACTCCGCAATACTCTGGGCATACTCTGCAATACTCTGGGCATACTCTGCAATACTCTGGGCATACTCTGCAATACTCTGTGCATACTCTGCAAAAAACGGTGTTCAAACCACACATGTGAGGTATCTTTATATCATGTTTTGGGGTTCTATGTAATTTTCTAGCAAATAAATGATGATTTTTACATGTAGGAGAGAAATGTCAGAATTGGTGTGGGTGCTCCCTGCATGTTGGGCCTCTGTATGTGGCCTCACTGTGTAAAAGTCTCACACATGGGGTATCGCCATACTCGGGAGGAATAGCAGAATGTGTTTTGGGGTGTAATTTGTGGTATGCATATGCTGTGTGTGAGAAATAACCTAATAATATGAAAATTTGATGGAAAAAAAAAAATCTTGATTTTGCAAAGAATTGTGGGAAAAAATGACAACTTTAAAAAACTCACCAGGCCTCTTTCTAAATACTTTGGAATGTCTTCTTTCCAAAAAGGGGTAATTTGGGGGGTATTTGTACCTTTCTGGCATGTTGGGGTCTCAAGAAATGAGAGAGGCTGTCAGTACATCAGGTGTGATGAAATTCATCAATTTTCAGTAATTGGTACCATAGCTTGTAGACCCCATAACTTTCACCCAGACTAAATAATATCCAACATTTTTTATTTTTTTTTACCAAAGATATGTAGCAGTATACATTTTAGGCCAAATTTATGAAGAAAAATTACTTTTTTGCAAAATTTTATAATAGAAATGAAGAAAAATTATTATTTTTTGCAAAATTTTCGTTCTTTTTTCATTTATAGCAAAAAAAAACAAAAAACGCAGAGGTGATCAAATACCACCAAAAGAAAGCTCTATTTGTGGGGAAAAAAAGGACAACAATTTCATTTGGTTACATGTGTTGTATGACCGAGTTATTGTCATTCAAACTGTGAGAGCACCGAAAGCTGAAAATTGGTCTGGTTATTAAGGGGGTTTAAGTGCCCAGTGGTCAAGTGGTTAAAGGTATAATGAAGTACCTGGACCATAAGGTCTTCACCCATGAGCCCTCAAAGAGTTAAGCTAACTTAGGGTCTGCATCTACAAGACCTCAGAGAGCTAAGTTCAGTTATGTCCAAGTCCTTGGTTCTAATTTCTCTCTTTAACCACTGGCATGGTCCAAATGGATCAACGTGACCTAATGTTTCCCAAAAACTGCACTCAACCCCCATCTTGTTTTGTGGTTATTCACACAGGTCATTGAATTCCTTCGCTCTCCACTAATTGCTTTGCCTATGTGATGCTTTGGTGGGACTCGATGTCAGGGTTTGGCAATTACCAACGTAAACTAAACAAGTGACTATAGTTTAATCAACTTACTAAAGACCTGCAGGTTTAGTTCTTATGTTGAAGGTATAATGAAGTACCTGGACTTAAAGGTCTTCACCCATGAGCCCTCAAAGTGTTAAGCTAAGTTGAAGGTCTGGGACTCAATGTCAGGTTTTGGCAATTACTGACGTACACTAAACAAGTGACTGTGGTTTTAGCAAATTACTAAATACCTGGAGGTTTAGTTGTATTGTTGGAGGGATACTGAAGTACCTGGACCTTAAGGTCTTCACCCATGAGCCCTCATAGAGTTAAGCTAACTTAGGGTCTGCATCTACAAGACCTCAGAGAGCTAAGTTCAGTTATGTCCAAGTCCTTGGTTCTAATTTCTCTCTTTAACCACTGGCATGGTCCAAATGGGTCAACGTGACTTAATGTTTCCCAAAAACTGTACTTTCGTGTTTTGTGGTTATATCCACACAGGTCATTGAATTCCTTCGCTCTGCACCAATTGCTTTGCCTACGTGATGCTTTGGTGGGGCTCGATGTCAGGTTTTGGCAATTGCCGACATAAACTAAACACGCTAACTATGTTTTACCAACTCACTAAAGGCCTGCGTGTTCAGCTTCTATTGTTGGAGGGATAATGAAGGAGTTGATAATGGACTTTTGAAAAAAATAAAATAATATACTCAATAGCCAGCGTGGATTTATAGGAAACAGATGTTGTCAGACACAAGTCTGCTTTTCTTTTTATAGGAAATTAGTGGAAACATCGGGGGATGGCTGTGTGGATGTTCTATATTTGGACTTTGCCGAAGCATTTGACACGGTCCCTTACAGATGCCTATTGTGTAAATGAACGTCTGTTGATTTAGAAAAAAAAATTGGAGATGTGATTGCATAGAAAATTGGATTGAAGACCGCATCCAGAGAGCAGTAATTAATGATTCATACGCTGAACGGTTCAAGGTTGGAGGTGGCGTGCCTCGGGGTTCCGTTTTTTTTTTGGACCATTATTCTTTAAAGCGTAACAAAACCTTCCTAGCCTTTTGCAGCCGAGGCGGCGCCATCTTGGACTTTATGTAAATCTGCACTTGTCATGGTGCTGCACACGTGACCACCCGTGACAATGGCTATTTAAGGGGCTGAAAGTTCGGTTGGAGAGGTGGCATAACGTGCATTTTTCACGAGAGGCATGCCTTGAATATAGTTTAAATTAGCGTGTTTCCCCCGAAAATAAGACCTAGCATGATTCTCGGGGAGGGCTGCAATATAAGCCCTACCCCAAAAATAAGCCCTAGTAAAAGTTGTTACAAAATGTTTTAATCCACCTTGCAGAATGATTGCCAGAGGTCTTCTCCTCTCCTCCTGGCTGACACCATCCCCAGTGCATGGAGCGGGCCAACGCCAGTGAGACAGCGGCTCCCCCCCTCCGCTCTCCTCCTGCCCGATGCCCGCAGCCCCTCCCTCCTCAGCGCACAGAGCAGACAGATGCCAGTGGGACAGCAGCTACCCCCCTCCGCTCTCCTCCCGCCTGATGCCCACAGCCCCTCCCTCCTCAGCGCCCAGAGAGGACAGATGCCAGCGGAACGGCAGCTCCCCCCTCTGCTCTCCTCTTGCCCAATGCCCACAGCCCCTCTCTCCTCAGCGCACAGAGCGGACAGATGCCAGCGGGACAGCGGCTCCCCCCTCTGCTCTCCTCTTGCCCAATGCCCACAGCCCCTCTCTCCTCAGCGCACAGAGCGGACAGATGCCAGCGGGACAGCAGCTCCAACCTCTGCTCTCCTCCTGCCCGATGCCCGCAGCCCCCCCTCCTCAGCGGACAGAGCGGACAGATGCCAGTGGGACAGCGGCTCCCCCCCTCTTGCCCAATGCCCACAGCCCCTCTCTCCTTAGCGCCCAGAGAGGACAGATGCCAGCGGGACAGCGGCTCCAACCTCTGCTCTCCTCCTGCCCGATGCCCACAGCCCCTCTGTCCTCAGCGCACAAAGCGGACAGATGCCAGCGGGACAGCAGCTCCAACCTCTGCTCTCCTCCTGCCCGATGCCCGCAGCCCCCCCCTCCTCAGCGCACAGAGCGGACAGATGCCGGTGGGACAGCGGCTCCCCCCCTCTTGCCCGATGCCCGCAGCCCCCCCCTCCTCAGCGCACAGAGCGGACAGATGCCAGTGGGACAGCGGCTCCCCCCTCTGCTCTCCTCTTGCCCAATGCCCACAGCCCCTCCCTCCTCAGGGCACGGAGCAGGCAGATGCCAGCGGGGCACCGGCTTCCCCCTCCTCCGCTCTCCTCCCACCCAACGCCTGCGGCCCCCCCTTCCAGCGCACGGAGCAGGCCGACGCCAGCAGGGTTACCGGAGCAGAGAAGAAGAGCCCAAGGAGACCATGCCAGGTCAGCTGCAAGAAAGGTGTTGCCCACAACTGCACCCCACATCGGCACAATTCCTAAAAATGTAATTGCATAATTCTATGGGGATGGATTTTAAGATGATTTTTAGGTCCTGACCTGACAGGGAGGGGGAGGGGGGACAGGGGACACAGTAGATGGATACATGACACAGCAGAAGCACTATGCATTCTATTATGATTTTTTTTAGGGTTACAACCAATTTAAGATCATTATACATACTGTAAAAAAAATAAGACACCCCCCGAAAATAAGCCCTAGTGTGTTTTAGGTTGCCAAAATTAATATAAGACCCCGGGCTTATTTTCGGGGAGACACGGTAGTAGGCAGAATGTACATGAAAACACTACAAAAAAAATAACATTGGCATGTTTAATTAGGAATTTAATTAACAGTTAGCTCCTTTTTAATTGGTTTATAAATGATAAAGAGTTTGGGGTTACAAGTTCAATTTTTGTGTTTGCAGATGACTCAAATCTTTGTGTAAAAAACCGTATAGGGCCACAGGTTTGTGGACCCCCCCCTCCAAATGATGGACTTCAGGTGTCTCCATTGAATGGTCCGGGTAATACTCCATCATACAAAGATATTGTAGACAGTTGTGCTCTTCCAACCTTGTGGTAACAGTTTGGTGAAGACCCTTTTCTGTTCCACCATGACTGTGGCCCCCCAGTGTTGCCAACCGTCCGTATTTTTACAGACAGCCGTAAAAACTGTCACTCCCCCCCCTCCCGTTCGTAAATGTCTGTGGTGGCGGAAATGGGCCAGTAAAAATAGCCGAGATCGGTTCGGCTTGGAACTGCGCATGGAGATTGGAGGCAGGGGGTGATGGTGGCTGCGGTGGCACCACAGAGGATGATGGAGGCAAGGGGGCAATGGAGGCAGGGAGTGTTAGTGGCAGGGGATGATTGGAGGCAGGGAGTGTTGGTGGCACCGCAGAGGGCGATGGTGACACCGCAGAGGGTGGGGGATGGAGACAGGGGTAGTTGGTGGCACCACAGAGGGGGATGGAGGCAGGGGGTGATGGAGGCAGGGGGAGATTGGAGGCAGGGGGAGATTGGAGGCAGGGGGAGATTGTGGCACCGCAGAGGGTGGGGGATGGAGACAGGGGTAGTTGGTGGCACCACAGAGGGGAATGGAGGCAGGGGATGATGGAGGCAGGGGGAGATTGGAGGCAGGGGGAGATTGGAGGCAGGGGGAGATTGGAGGCAGGGGGAGATTGTGGCACCGCAGAGGGTGGGGGATGGAGACAGGGGTAGTTGGTGGCACCACAGAGGGGGATGGAGGCAGGGGATGATGGAGGCAGGGGGAGATTGGAGGCAGGGGGAGATTGTGGCACCGCAGAGGGTGGGGGATGGAGACAGGGGTAGTTGGTGGCACCACAGAGGGGGATGGAGGCAGGGGATGATGGAGGCAGGGGGAGATTGGAGGCAGGGGGAGATTGGAGGCAGGGGGAGATTGTGGCACCGCAGAGGGGGTGAAGGCAGGGGTTGTTGGTGGCAGAGGGGGATGGAGGCAGGGGGTGACGTGACTAAATAGTTTGCCCTTATTATATCGAAAATAATACGAGGCTTAATACAGCTACAAAAGTAGGATATGTGGAAGTTTGTGGAGCTTTTAAATTGGGAGGGGGAGGGGGGGGGTGACAGATGGGGGAAGTGTAGAGGGAGTTGCATGCAGAGGTCAGAGCTGAAGAGGGGTGAAAGTGAGATATGGATGGGGGATGCAGAGATAAACAGCTGGAGAAGAAGGCTGAACTCTGCACTCTATGGGCCAGATTCAGCAAAGGTTACGCTGGCGGATCGAGTGATCCGCCAGCGTAACAGTGGCTTTGAGCCGGCGTTTCTGCTTTCTGTAACCAGAAAACAAGAAACGCCGGGTTGAAGTTCCGATGCGGTGAGCGTAACTGAGTTTCGCCATCGCATCGTTACTTCAACTTAAAAATGGCGCCGGGGGCGTTCCCGCCGATTTACGCTCAAAAAATATGTTAATGAGCGGAAATCGGCAATTCACGATCGAAATCCGGCGCGACGCAGTGACGTTACGACGTTTCCGGACGGGATACGCGGCGCATAGTTATACCTACATGGGGCTGGCGTATCCTATGTTAGGTATAGGCGTCGTCATCGCGTCGGAAAAAAAAAAAAAAAACGTCGCTTGCGTAAAACGGTCATGAATGGGAATGTGACGTCATTGACGTTCATTCACAGATTTTGGAGCATGCGCACGGGGATGTTTTGACACTCGACGCATGCGCAGTACGTCGGCGGCGGGATCGCGCGTAGTTAGCATACTACACGCCCCGTACCCGCCCAATTTGAATTCCGCCGGCTCATTTGTGATGCGCTGCCGCAACTTTAGGAGCAAGTGCTTCATGAATGACAGCACTTGCTCCTAAAAAATCGGCAGCGCAACGCAAATGAGAAGCGTTACTCCAGAGCAAAGATGCTCTGGACTACGTGAATCTGGCCCTATGTGTAGTGCACTCCTGAACTCTGCACTAAGCACACCTATACTCTGTGTTATGTACCAAGTGCACCCCGGAACTCTGCACGTAGCACGCCCCTAAACCCTGCACTCTGTATGCAGCACAAGCCTGAAGCCTGCACTATGCACATTGCACACCCCAAACTCTGCATGTAGCGCACCCTTAAACTCTGTATTATGCACCAAACACACCCCAGAACTCTGCACGTAATGCACCACTAAACTCTGTTCTATGTACCAAGTGCACCCTGAAACTCTGCACATAGCGCAACCCGGAACTCTGCACTCTGTTTGCAGCACATACCCGAAATCTGCACTATGCACATAGCCCACCCCGAACTCTGCATGTGGCGCACCCCTAAACTCTGTATTATGCACCAAACACACCCCAGAACTCTGCACGTAGCGCACCCCTAAACTCTGTACTATGTACCAAGTGCACCCCAGAACTCTGCACGTAGCGTAACCCCGGAACTCTGCACTCTGTATGCAGCACATGCCTGAACTCTGCACTATGCACATAGCCCACCCCAAACTCTGCATGTAGCGCACCCCTAAACTCTGTATTATGCACCAAACACACCCCAGAACTCTGCACGTAATGCACCCCTAAACTCTTTTCTATGTACCAAGTGCACCCTGAAACTCTGCACATAGCGCAACCCTGAACTCTGCACTCTGTATGCAGCACATACCCGAAATCTGCACTATGCACATAGCCCACCCTAAACTCTGCATGTGGCGCACCCCTAAACTCTGTACTATGTACCAAGTGCACCCCGGATCTCTGCACATAGAGCACCTCTAAACTCTGTATTCTGTACTCTGTATGCAGCACAAACCTGAACTCTGCACTATGCACATAGCACACCCCGAACTCTGCATGTAGCGCATGCCTAAACTCTGTATTATATACCAAACACACCCCGGAACTCTGCATGTAGCGCACCCCTAAACCCTGCACTCTGTATGCAGAACAAGCCTGAAGCCTGCACTATGCACATTGCACACCCCAAACCCTGCATGTAGCGCACCCTTAAACTCTGTACTATGTACCAAGTGCACCCCGGAACTCTGCACGTAGCACGCCCCTAAACCCTGCACTCTGTATGCAGCACAAGCCTGAAGCCTGCACTATGCACATTGCACACCCCAAACTCTGCATGTAGCGCACCCTTAAACTCTGTACTATGTACCAAACACACCCCAGAACTCTGCACGTAATGCACCCCTAAACTCTGTTCTATGTACCAAGTGCACCCCAGAACTCTGCACATAGAGCACCTCTAAACTCTGTATTCTGTACTCTGTATGCAGCACAAACCTGAATTCTGCACTATGCACATAGCCCACCCGAACTCTGCATGTGGCGCACCCCTAAACTCTGTTCTATGTACCAAGTGCACCCCAGAACTCTGCATGTAAAGCACCCCTAAACTCTGTACCAAGTGCACCCCGGAACTCTGCACATAGCACGCCCCTAAACCCTGCACTCTGTATGCAGCACAAGCCGGAAGCCTGCACTATGCACATTGCACACCCCAAACTCTGCATGTAGCGCACCCTTAAACTCTGTACTATGTACCAAACACACCCCAGAACTCTGCATGTAGCGCGCCCCCGGGGGGAGGGGGGTTTTGGGGGGTTGTGGTTGAGCTCCTGCACCTATTTTCTGGTTGCCATAACCCCTAACGGTTATGGAGACCCCCAAAGAAGAACCCTTGCTCTAGAGATCGGCTGTAGGCCATGTATGTACAAAGGGAGAGGAGTGAGTGAGATGACAACTGACAAATATTCACTCTTTAGAAACGTCAGCAGTCTGGTGACATGGTTCCGTGACAGATGCATGACACGAGGGGAGAGACATTGAAGCACCTAGGCGTCCCCCTGATTGGCAGGGACAGCTGACGGCCCCGCGTTGTGTGAAAGGCAATGACAGGCTGCCGTGAGATTAACAATGACAGTAACAGAAGCTGAATTCAGTGAATGTTGTAGCCGGGACTGACAGAAATGGCGCGTGTCATCGTTCCACACTCTGCTGTGTGCGGTTCAGTAACAAACTGTTAAACCGGCAATGATGAGGAACGATGTTTCGGGGTCTGTGCCAATTTCTGCCTTGGCGGTGTTTCTGTGCGCTCGTGATAACGGGAGAGATGAGAGGGACGGAGAACTAACCGCGCTCTAATGATCTCTGCAGGCTCAGTATTTCTTTATTACGTACCGCCGGTTGTCTCTCCACCTTTTCCTAAAAAATTCCAATTTCCCTTTCAATACGTCGAAACTCACACAAGTGAACGGCATCTACCGTTCTCTTCTCTACAGACCACACTTGTCTTCAAATTTACGACTCAACATTTCCTTGCAATTTATAGAATAAGTGCAATAAGTGAAAATTGTAACCCAAAGTTTGTGGCCACGTGGACATCATACCTATTTGAACTTGTTGGACATCCAATTCAAAACCAAGGACGTTATTATGGAGTTGCCCTCTTTGTGGCTATAACATTCCCACACTGGTCACACCATGTCTTTATGTATCTGGTCCACACTGGTCAACCTATGTCTTTATGGAGCTGGTACAAACTGGGCAGATCATATCTTTATGGAGCTGGTCCACACTGGTCAGACCACGTCTTTAAGTAGCTGGTCCACACTGGTAACCCAAGTTGTTATGAAGCTGGTCCAAACTGGTCAACCCATGTTTTTATGGAGTGACCAGTTTGGACCAGTTTGGACCAGCTCCATAAAGTCATGGGTTGACCAGTTTGGACCAGCTTCATACCAAACATGGGTTACCAGTGTGGACCAGCTCCATAAAGACGTGGGTTGACCAGTTTGGACCAGCTTCCACACTGGTTAACCCATGTCTTTATGGAGCTGGTCCAAACTGGTCAAACCACGTCTTTATGGAGCTGGTCCACACTGGTCAACTCATGCCTTTATGGAGCTGATCCAAACTGTTCAACCCATGTCTTTACGGAGCTGGTCCACACTGGTCAAACCACATCTTTATGTAGCTGGTCCAAACTAGTCACACCATGTCTTCATGGAGCTGGTCCAAACTGGTCAACCCATGTCTTCATGGAGCTGGTCCAAACTGGTCAACCCACATTTTTATGAAGCTGGTCCACACTGGTCACACCATGTCTTTATAAAGTTGGTGCCAACTGGTCAACCCATGTCTTTATGGAGCTGGTCCAAACTGGTCAACCCACATTTTTATGAAGCTGGTCCACACTGGTCACACCATGTCTTTATGAAGTTGGTGCCAACTGGTCAACCCATGTCTTTATGGAGCTGGTACAAACTGGTACAAACTGGACAGATCATGTATTTATGAAGCTGGTCCACACTGGTCAGACCATGTCTTTATGGATCTGGTCAAAACTGGTCAACGCATGTCTTTATGGAGCTGGTCCACATTGATAACCAATGTCTTTATGGAACTGGTCGAAACTGGTCAACCCATGTCTTGATGGAGCTGGCTTTGTACACTGGGGAGGGGCACAGTCTTGGTAGAACATAAAAGGTTCTTCACCAAACTGTTGCAACAAGGTTGGAAGATCACGTGTCTTTGTATGTTGTAGTATTAACAGAATCATTTGGAAGGAGGGTGCACAGATGTCTGGCCATTTAGTCAGTGGGACGGTCAGGTATCTGTCATGGACATGCAATAACGTCTGGCAGCTTACCTTCTCCACCATGTGTCCATTAGAGGCCTGACTCTCTTCTGGCTGCCTTTTATCATCTCTCCTCCCTGTATGGCTCCACCCCAGGCCATCCCAGGAAGCCTATATTAACTAATGCACTGCAGGTCTGCTTTGCTGTTCAACTTTGTTTGTAGCTTGAGTTCCTGTCTGCAGTGTGCTAAGTTTACCTTCCTGTGTACCGACTTTGGCTCGTCTCCTTCTTGCCGGTTTCCCTGACCTTTTGCCTGTCCCTTGGTTACCCTTGTCTGCCTGTTGTCCTGACCTTGGCTTACCCATCACTATCGTTTGTCCCGGTTGCTGCTTCCCCTCTCTCCCTGGGGAGCGTGACCTAGGGGACCCCAGGGGTCGCGACCTGGATCCAGCTGCAGCGAAGGCCATCCTCACCACTAGAGGCTCTGGTGAACACCAAGCTGGGTCTTAGACGCCGCGCCCCTGGGAATCTTAGGCTCACGCTTCCTCTCTGATTGCAGCAGTCAGCTATAGGGTTCACTACCCTGTGGTGCATCCCTGACCCTAATGGGGTGCACTTGTCACCTGGCCACAGGTGACCTGACAGTATCCACAAACCTTTGTCCATGTGATGTATCAGTGTGCATGAATAACAGTAGCCATACCCATGTGAGCATTTTATTTGAATAGACGCGGAGACAACTGAACGTGGTAGGGATTGGAGTTTCCACATACATTTGGCTCGCTCCGTACCTAGAAATAACGAGAAGGAGCAAGAAATATGTTGACACGGCTATCAGCCCCAGAAGCTGCCAAGGATATTGTCCCCGGCGAAAAACGCCGCTTATCCCGTTACACCTTACAATATCTGATATCCTGGATTCTGCTCAGTAGCAATGATAACGCGCGTTGTCACAGTCGGCGTATATCTCGCTGGAAGGAGCGATAAGCTGGAAGTATTTCCTCTGGAATGGAGCTGTGAGAAAGTAAAAGTTGTCTTTGTGCGTTTCGCACACATTTTCTCCAGCTGTTGTTCATTTCTGAGAAGGAGAAATGACATAACTGCAGTGTAGAGATGTGATATAAAACATGCTCAGACCTCTGCCGAGTACCACTGGGGGGATGTTATGACAGATGCTTGACACACACTAAATAAACTGATTTTTCAGTAGAGATTGGACTCCGCCGATCTTCATATGAGAATGATTGGATGCGGGGTCAGGAGCGCCTCGAAAAAACGCTCATCTAGCTTGATGGTTCATTTCAAATGTTTATTAATTAAGAACATCAAATAAAGCCAATTTTTTGGGGGGGAAGTCCCCCCCCCCCCCGTCTTCAAATCCTGAGTGCATGGCTCTTAAATATAACTGGGACTGAATACACTAGTAGGGGCCGGATTCAGGTAGCTTTACGGCGGCGTATCTCCAGATACGCCGACCGTAATTTCAAATGTGCGCCGTCGTATCTTTACGCCGATTCACAAAGCGAGATACGTCGAAAAACATGGCTTCAGCCGTCCGACGTAACTTGCCTACGCTGGCGTATCGTGGGCGCATAGTTGCGCTGGACGCATTCGGCGTTCCCATTATGAATATGCAAATGAGCAAGATACGCCGAATGTACGTACGCCCGACGCAGTAATCTACGCCGTTTGCGTAAGGCGTTTTCCCGGCGTAAAGATAAACCAACAAAAAGGTGGCGCATCCCATGCAACGGTATGGACGTCGGAACAGCCGTCGTTTTTACGTCGTTTACGTAAGTCGTACGTGAATGGGGCTGTGACGTTCACGTCGTAGGCAGTGTTCGACGTGTATCTTAGGCATTCTATTCGACGTGATTCTGAGCATGCGCGCGCACGCTCGGCCGCTCATTTACATGGGGTCACGGTTAATTGAAATGAAGCACGCCTACTACAGTAGGTGACTGCGATATTGTGTCAATCTCGCTCCCTTTCTCGGCAAGATTGACCACCTACGAGCCCCATCGCGGGAGCCAGCGCCGAGATGGCTTGCCGCGATGGAGACAAAGCCGTCATAGAAGCGTCGGGGATCCGACTTGGATTCCCGCCAAATCTACACGCGGCGTTTAGTATGTATCATG
The DNA here is from genome assembly GCA_029574335.1 of Rana kukunoris. Classification (NCBI taxonomy): domain Eukaryota; kingdom Metazoa; phylum Chordata; class Amphibia; order Anura; family Ranidae; genus Rana; species Rana kukunoris. The sequence continues at coordinate 1,991,894 of CM056057.1, read as the reverse complement.
AGGGGGAACTCCCGCTGGATTTTAAATAAAAATCCGGCATGGGTTCCCCCTCAGGAGCATACCGGGCCCTTAGGTCTGGTATGGGTTGTAAGGAGACCCCCCTACTCCGAAAAAAACGGTGTGGGGGTCCCCCCACAATCCATACCAGACCCGTATCCAAAGCACGCTGGCCGGCCGGTCAGGAAGGGAGTGGGGGCGAGCGAGCACCCCCCCATCCTGAGCCGTACCAGGCAGCATGCCCTCAACATGGGGGGGTCAGGTGCTCTGGGGCAGGGGGCGCACTTCGGCCCCCCCCACCCCAGAGCACCCTGTCCCCATTAAATGAAGCACGCCTACTACAGTACCTGCCTACTTTGAATTAGGCGCGCTTACGCCACGTACGACCCGACTGCTTGGAGAATACTGTTCTGGGCTCCCTGTCTTACGTCGGCGTAGTGCATATGAGATGCGCTACGCCGGCCAAAAAATACGCCGCTGTACCTGAATCTGGCCCTAGAAGTCTTGGTGCATCCTTGTAGAAAGAATGTGGACAACTAAACCTAACTACCTTGTGGCCTGTAAGTGGCATTGTGGTAAATACAGTCGTATTTGCGATACGTTTCCCCCGTGAACGCTGCATGCCATGTCATCTGCCTGCTTATCGGTTATACTCTTGCCCAGTGGTGTAGCGTGGGTTGTCAGGAAAGGAATTTGTGCTCCCTAACCAGTGGGCTTTTAGCACTCCCATAGTCCCTTTCACTTCCTATAATAGTACTGACCAGCCTGATTCCTACACTGATTACTACACTGGTCAACCTGATTCCTATACTGACCATCAGGGCCGCCATCAGGGGGGTACACGGGCCCTGTAGGGCGTAAGGCCCGGAGGTCCCCAGGGGCCCGGATGGCAACCCCCCTTTTTGTTTATTTATTTTTATTGAAAAAAATATATATATTTTTTTGGTTTGTTTTATTAAAGGGCCCAGAGGTCCCCACTTATTTTATTTTTATATAAAACCCCCCGCCTCTCAATTGGCGGCAACACCCCCCCCCCCCCATTAACTGCTCATCAGGGGACCCATGCCTGAAGCTGTGTAAGGGGCCCACTAAATCCTGATGGCGGCCCTGCTGACCATTACACTACACTGACCACTATACTGTCCATTACACTGTCCTACCTATAGTATTCCTATACTGACACTACATGGCGCTGCTCTTCTACTCCCTCTCTGGCTGTGTACATCCACTCTGGGGCCAGCAACATGACTACTCTCACCTTCTTTTTTTGTCCTGCAGCGGTCTGGAGGAGGAGGAGCAGAAGAAGAAGACAGCAGCGGCTCACATTTTTCATTTCTAGTGTCCCCCGCTCTCTAGTTTAGTGTCTGGCGCCCTGTGATTGGGCGTATGGGGTCATGTGCCGCAGGAGCAACCATGTTCGAAGACAGGCCAGCCCCACCACTGCACATGACCCAATTTCGCCCCCCACCCCAAATGTTGCGCCCGGGGCCATGGCCCTCTCTGCACCCCCCCCCCATTCTACGCCACTGCTCTTGTTGATTATATGATGCTTTACTTTGGTTGCATGTCAGCTGTCAATAGTAGGGCAGACCTAAGGGGCAAAACTCAAGCAATATTTTTGAACCATAACTGATTATGACCCCTCAGATACTTCTTAGACTCTGCACTTCCTTGTGGTAATAGTTTGGTGAAGACCCTTTTCTGTTCCAGCATGACTGTGAGCCCCCCCCCCCCCGGTGTACAAAGCCAGCTCTATAAAGACACAGTGTAACTACTTTGGTGTGGAGGAACTCAAGTGTCCTTCACAGAGCTCTGACCTCAACCCAACTAAACACCTTTGGGATGAATTGGAATTGTGAGCCGAGTCTTTTCATCCAACATCTGTACCAGACCTTTTAGCCTTTGAGGGATGCCTAGTTCCCCTGCTCTGCACTGTGATTTTACCTGATGGTCGCTACATTAGAAGCCTGATTAAACCACATTGGCAAACTGAAGACCAGACATTAGATACCCCCAGAAGAGTGTTGTATATTAAAGATTCTGATGTTGCTGTAGCCCTCAAGGGCATGAAAATCCAAGGCACGGGACACATAACTATTATTCTTCCTGTTTTACACTGAAGGAACCGTAGTATATTTCACAAAGGCCTGACCTCAACTCTACTGAATATCTCTGGGATAAATTGGAATGCCAACTGTAGATCAGCTCCATAAAGATGTGGCAGTTTGGTGTGGAGGAACTCGGGTGCCCTGCACAGAGCCTTGACCTCAACCCTGCTAAACCTGATTGGAATTAAATGGAATGCCAATTGAAGGCCAGCTCCATAAAGACTAGCTTGACCAGTCCTGCACAGAGACCTGACCTCAATCCTGCTGAACACCATTGGAATTAATTGGAATGCCAATTGTAGGCCAGCTCCGTAAAGACATGGCTTGGTCATTCTGGTGTGGACCTTGACCCCAACACCTACTCAACCCCTTTAGAATTAACTCAATGATTGTAAACCAGGTTTTTGCTTCCAACATCAGTACCTCACAAATGATCATGAACTTCCATAGACACATCTAAAATTCAATCCTTCTGTTCAGCCTTAACCTCAACCCTACAGAACACCTTTGGGATGAATTCAAATTGTGAGCCAGGCCTTCTCACCCAACATCTGTACCAGGCTTTTTGGTCTTTGAGGGATGCCTAGTCCCCTGCTCTGCCCTAACTGAGATCCAGACATTAAATACCCCCAGGAGGATGTTGTATGTTGAAGATTCTGCAGTTGCAGTAGCCCTCAAGGTCATGAAGATTCAAGGCCCAGACGGCGAGACACTTAACGATTATACTTAGTGTTTTACATTGAAGGAACTCAAATATCCTTCACAAAGACCTGACCTCAACTCTACTGAACACTTCTGGGGTGAACTTAAAAATACCAATTATAGGCCAGCTCCATAAAGATGTGGCTTGACCAGTCTCGCGTGGAGGAACTCGAGTGTGAGCACCATTGGAATTAATTGGAATGCCAATTGTAGGCCAGTTGCCTAAAGACATGGCTTGGTCATTCTGGTGTGGACCTTGACCTCAACCATATGGAAACCTCTAGAATTACCTCAAAGGATTGTGAACCAGGCCTTCTAAATCCAACATTAGTACCTGACCTCACAAATGGGCACACATTCCCATTGACACATCTAAAATCCAATCCTCCTGTTCAGCCTTGATCTTAACCCTAACCCTACTGAACACCTTTGGGGTAACTTGGAACTCTGATTGTGAACCAGGTCTTCTCTTTCAACTGACCTGACCTCATAAATTGTCACAAAGAGGGTGGAGAGAAATAAGAGAGAGAAGAGTGGAGGCTGTTTTAGCTGCAAAGGGCAGCCACCCCCATTGGTTTTGGTATGGGATGTCCAACAAGCCCTTAATTATATTTCCTTTTTTACATTGAAGGAACTCAAGTATCCTTCACAAAGGCCTGACCTCAACACTACTGAATACTTCTGGGATGAACTTAAAAGTACCAACTGTTGGCCAGCTCCCAAAGACATGGCTTGACCAGTCTGGTGGGGAGGAACTCGAGTGTGAACACCATTGAAATTAATTGAGATTCCAAATGTAGGCCAGCTCCATAAAAACATGGCTTGGTCATCTTGACCTCAATCCTACGGAAACCTCTAGAATTATCTCAAATGATTGTCAACCAGGTATTCTAAATCCAACATCAGTAACCGACCTCACAAATGGGCACAAACTCCCATCGACACGTTTAAAATCCAATCCTCCTGTCCAGCCTTGATCTCAACCCTACTGAACACCTTTAGAATGAAATCAAATTGTGAGCAAGGTCTTCTCGCCCAACATTGGTACCAGGCCTTTTGGTTTTTGAGGGATGCCTAGTCCCCTGCTCAACCCTACTGAACACCTTTGGAATGAATTCAAATTGTGAGCAAGGTCTTCTCGCCCAACATCATTATCAGGCCGTTTGGTTTTTGAGGGATGTCTAGTCCCCTACTCAACCCTACTGAACACCTTTGGGATGAATTCAAATTGTGAGCAAGGTCTTCTCGCCCAACATTGGTACCAGGCCTTTTGGTTTTTGAGGGATGCCTAGTCCCCTGCTCAACCCTACTGAACACCTTTGGGGTGAATTCAAATTGTGAGCCAGGTCTTCTCACCCAACATCATTATCAGGCTTTTTGGTCTTTGAGGGATGCCTAGTCCCCTACTCAACCCTACTGAACACCTTTGGGATGAATTCAAATTGTGAGCAAGGTCTTCTCGCCCAACATCATTATCAGGCCGTTTGGTCTTTGAGGGATGTCTAGTCCCCTACTCAACCCTACTGAACACCTTTGGGATGAATTCAAATTGTGAGCAAGGTCTTCTCGCCCAACATCATTATCAGGCCGTTTGGTCTTTGAGGGATGTCTAGTCCCCTACTCAACCCTACTGAACACCTTTGGGATGAATTCAAATTGTGAGCCAGGTCTTCTCGCCCAACATTGGTACCAGGCCTTTTGGTTTTTGAGGGATGCCTAGTCCCCTACTCAACCCTACTGAACACCTTTGGGATGAATTCAAATTGTGAGCCAGGTCTTCTCCCCCAACATCATTATCAGGCATTTTGGTCTTTGAGGGATGCCTAGTCCCCTACTCAACCCTACTGAACACCTTTGGGGTAACTTGGAACTCTGATTGTGAACCAGGTCTTCTCTTTCAACTGACCTGACCTCATAAATTGTCACAAAGAGGGTGGAGAGAAATAAGAGAGAGAAGAGTGGTGGCTGTTTTAGCTGCAATGGGCGGCCACCCCCATAGGTTCTGGTATTAGATGTCCAACAAGCCCATATGGTCAGGTTTGGTCGCACATCTGTAAGGAAGCTGCTGAAGATGTCGGAATGATTTTTACAAGTAAAAGCGATCTTTTTAGCATCTCGATCTCCAATGTAATGCATTGCTCTTACTTTGCAGGCAACACATTTGCTTTCAAAACGTTAAATTACTGATTTTTACATTTTAATGTGAATATTATCATATCTAAAACTCCTGTTTTTTAACTCAAAGATTCTGTATGAAAAGTCTCAAAGGAAACGTAAAAAAAAAAATAGAACCCCTTCCCTTGATTTTTAAGAAAGAGTCCTGCAGGAAAAAGGTACAAGTAAAGCATTGTTTTTGTAGGGGGGGGGGGGGGGTGGCCTGATGAGCCTACATTAAAGGGAGAATTCTCAAAGATTGCCTCTTCCAGAAGACAGACTAGAGAAAAGGAAATAAGAAAAATTCTCCAGGGACCTAATTAGGACAATGCTAGGTTTTCAGAACACCGAGGAACCCGAGTTTCATGGAGGAGAGGAACTGCACCAGAACACCAGTTAAAATTCCAGCAAGTTCAGAAAGTGGATCAAACACTTATGTACACGCGATCGGAAGTCAGATGGAATTTTTCCATCGGAAATTCCAACGGACTGAGGCCCCGTACACACGGCAGAGAACCTCGACGGGCGGAACACATCGCTCCACCCGTCGAGGTTCTCTGCCGGCCGTCAGAATCGGCGACCCGCCCGTCGGGAAAGGCAACCAGCCATTCTTCCCGACGGGCCGTCGAGCAAATAGAGAACCTGTTCTCTATTTGCTCGACGGGTTTCCCGACGGGCGGGGCTCGCCGAGAGCGTACACACGGCCGAGGTTCTCGGCAGAATGCGGCTCCCAGCGAGGTTCTCGCTGGTTTCTGCCGAGAACCTCGGCCGTGTGTACGGGGCTTCAGAAAGTGAACATGTTGGGCCAGATTCAGAAAGCATTTACGTCGGGGTATCTCCAGATACGCCGCCATAATTTCAAATGTGCGCCGTCGTATCTTTGCGCGATTCACGAAAGCGAGTTACGTCGAAAAAACATGGCTTCAGCCGTCCGACGTAACTTGCCTACGCCGGCGTATCGTGGGCGCATAGTTACGCTGGACGCATTCGGCGTTCCCATTATAAATATGCAAATGAGTAAGATACGCCGATTCACGAACGTAGATGCGCCCGGCCGCTTCTTTTACTCGTTTTGCGCGAGGCTTACGTCCGGCGTAAAGTTACCCCTCATATAGCAGGCGCAGGTAATGCAAAGGTATGGGCCAGGGAACGACGCCGTCAAATTTTACGTTGAGTACGCCGTTTATGTAGTACTACGTGAACGGGGCTGTGCGTAATTTATGTTCACGTCGTAGGCATTTACGCCGACGTATCTTAGGGAGTATATGCGACGTCATTCTGAGCATGCCTGCGCATGTATGGGGTCACGCTTAATTTAAATAGATGACGCCCACCTCCTTTCTACTTTCAATTAGGAGGGCTTACGCCGGCCAATTTACGCTACGCCTCCCTAACTCGCGGAGCAAGTGCTTTGTGAATACTGCGCTTGCAGCGGCGTAGCGGAAATAAGATACGCTACGCCCGCACAAAGATACGCAAATGTATCTGAATCTGGCCCGTTCTCTTATTTTCCGTCTTATTTCTGCCTGTATTCTCATGCTTTTTTCTTATTTTTTTTTACCCAAATCACTCGAATCTAATGCCCCATACACACTGTCGGAATTTCCGACAAGAAAAGTCCAATGCGAGCCTGTGGTTGGAAATTCCGACCGTGTGTGGGCTCCACCTGACTTTTCCTGTCGGAATTTCTGCCAACAAAAATTTGACAGCTGGTTCTCCGATTTTCCGACAGAAAAAATTTCAGATCGTCTCTAGAAATACCCAAGGTTTTTCAGACGGAAATTCCGATCGTGTGCACGCCGCATTACGGCCTCAAGTGACGTCATAAACTAATATTTTCTAAAACAATTGCTCGTGAATTTGAATGTGTTGAGTGCATGTATGCCAAATTATTTTTGCAGGAGATTTATCAATTAGCCACTCTAATCCCTACGGTTAACTCTTAAATGTATCCAACATATTCATCCTGCTGTTAACCGCGGCTTGCCGACTGCCTGACGTAGATATACGTCGGCAGAATGGCACGGGCAGGCAAAGCAAATATATATATATATATATATATTTTTTTTTTTGAAGGGCCATTTTTTTCAGGGGTCCGGAGATCCCAAGGGCCCCAGATGACAACCCCCCTTTTTTAATTAAAAAAAATATTTTTTATATATCTTTTATTATATATATATATAATTATTATTATTGTTGTTATTATTAAAGGGCCCCCGGATGACAACCCTCCTTTTTTTTATAAAAATGTTTTACATTTTTTATATATTTCATTTCTTTTTTTTCTGTTTTTTTTTTTATATATATATTTTAATTTTTTTATTAAAGGGCTCAGAGGTCCCCAGGGCCCCATGTGTCAAACCTCCTTTTTTTTATAAATGTTTTTTTTATATATATATATATATATATATATTTTTATTAAAGGAAGGCAACCCCCTTGTTTTTTTTTTTTTTGTTTATAAATGTTTATTCCTTTTTTATATATATTTTTATTTCTTTTTTTATTAAAGGGCCCAGAGGTCCTGGAATGAAAAGCCACATTTTTTTGTAATTTCTTTTTATAAAAAAAAATGGTTAAATGGCCCAGAGGTCCCCAGGGCCCCGGATTGGCTACCCCTCCTTTGAAGTGGACCTAAGCCGCCTGGCATCCAACCCAGTGCTGAATCATTGTTCCAGGAGCTCTTCCTGTTGGGTCTGAAAGAGTGACCCTCCCCCAGGGCGAGAACTGTCCCAGTAGTAATCGGCGCACGTACCTACCAGTAGGACGTGTGGCTCCTGGGCTCCAGACAGGCAGGGTTTTCCACCCCCCCGCCTCAGCAGGCCTTCTCATCCGCCTTTTCTGGCCGCTTCTCACCCTCCAGGTAAGCCCCTGCTACTCAGGGCGATCTACACCTCCCTAGGACACGTAGGTGGCCGTCCTTGTTAGGACAGCCACGGCGGCAGCCTAATCTCCCCCAGCGGAGATACAACTCCCCCGCGATCCGCTTCCTCCAGCTCCGGCCCCCCCCAACAACCAGCCGCTCCCCCGCTCCTTCACTCTGGTCCATACGCCCCCCATACAGCCATCACCATTCAGAGGCACCTACTTGCCACCTCTCCACGGCAATTTTCGCCATTCCAGGTCGTTTGTCGGGACCTCCGCGCCAGGCCTCTCTCATACGCGGGGCCGCGATCCAGGAAAGTCCGCGGCTTCACCTGCGGCCTAACACCGCGCCGCAATTTCACACACAGAATCCCCTCCAAGCCACCAGAAACCTCCCAGGAGTTCGCCCCCAGCCCCCTGCAGGACTCATCCACCCCTCAACAACCAGTCCCCCCCCATCCCAGTCCTTCCAGCTGACTATACATCAGCCTGGGTCCCTGGTCCTGCTCCCGGTCGGCGGCCATCTTGGTACACCCCAGCAGCAGTGACAGCTCTCACCCCCCTGTTTCATAATTTAATAATACTTGATCCAGGGGCTTCGCCCGATCGCCATTCAGGGATCAGGAAGGATTTTTTTCCCCTACCAAAGCAAATTGGCACAGCACGGCTAGGGGTTTTTTGCCTTCCTCTGGATCAAGCTGGGAGGATTCACTGAATCCTCCCCCCATCGTCACCAAAAAATAACTACTTTGCCCCGGTGATTGGCTACCATGGGTAATCTGCGGTACTCTGGAGAAACCATTTGGGATCTGAGGAGTTGCGCCGCAATACTGCCAGCCATCACCAAAAAGACCCTAAGAATGGAGCAACTTTTGAGGATCGATCGACGATCGACCATCAAAAATTTTAGCCGTTTACCCCAGCCCAAGCACATTTTATGTGCTTTGATCAACACAAGATCGGCAGTAAAACATAGACTTGAAATCCATGACTTCATTCTACAACACGATTTAGACTGCCTCTTCATTACAGAGAGCTGGCTCGCAGCCGACTGTAACACCATTCTAGGAGAACTGGTGCCAGAAAACTACCGTATTATCACGGAAAACAGAATAGGGCAAAGAGGGGGAGGACTGGCGGTGATCCACAAGACTCATCTTGCGATCACAAAACCAGCCCTTCAAAACCCTCTTCCATTCATGGAAACCCTTACTCTGCAACTGCAAGCAAATTCAAAGGAGACCGTCCGGATTCTGCTCTGCTATAGGCCACCGGGCCCAAAATCGCAGCTGCTATCACCATGGACGGATTTCTTCTCCACTTATACCCTCAACAGCAAACACCTGTTGCTGTTAGGGGATTTCAATCTCTGGGCCAACTCCTCACAAGACATCGTTGCGGATGCCTGTATTGACCACCTGGAAGATTTAGGGTTACAGCAACTAGTATGTGGGCCCACACATGCTTCAGGCCACACACTTGATCTTATTTTCAGACAAGATCTGGAAATAAAAATTTTGGAAAATGAAAAGTTGCCATGGACAGACCACCATGCAATTAAATTCAGTATTTCCACCATCCCCCCCGCAACAAAAACATCAAATCCAGTGACAACACACTGGACTAGATGCCAGAAGAAGCTCCACTCGGAACTCTTCAGAACGACTTTAAGGAAAAAAATAGAAACAACTCAGCCGCATCAAACGGCCGTTGAAACATTGGAAGCCATAAACTCGGCCATGCTACAGTCAGCCGACTTGGTAGCGCCGAAACGAAGAACCCGCATTCGGAAAAACAACCGCAGCTGGTTTAACAACCAGCTGTCGTTACTGAAGCAAGAGCGCAGAAGGGCAGAATCTGCCTGGAAAAGATGTTCTTCAGAGCTAAACCTCTCCATCTACAAGGCGACAACAAGAAAATACCACAAAGGAATTTTCCAAGCCAAGAAGAATTATTTCTCGGAGGCTATCAACGGCGCCCTAAACCGCCTCCGCGAACTCTTCAAGATGGTCACCCAGACCATGAAACCAGGATGTATTGAAGCCCCCAGTTCGGATACACAAGAATTTTGCAATGAGCTATCGGATTATTTCGTTGATAAAATCGAGGCAATCCGTGAAAGCATTCAGCAAAACTTTTCTCCCCTCAGCCCCCCCTGTAGCCTCTCACACAGCACCCATAGTAATTCTTCGATATCAGGTAAGTTTACCCTGGAACCCATCTCCGTTGAGTCCACTAAAAATGTCATTTGTACTCTGCGCAATGGCGCAGCGCCAAATGACATTATCCCCACAAAACTGCTGAAGGAATGCGCCGACATCCTGGCTCCTCCCATTACGCAGCTTATCAACCAGTCTTTCTTGGAGGGCATAGTGCCCTCACAGTTGAAAGAGGGTATAATCCAACCCATCCTGAAGAAACCCTCCCTGGACCCCAAGGACCCACTCCACCGTCGTCCCATAACAAGCCTCAACGTATTCTCTAAGATAATGGAAAAAGTAGTGGTACAACAGCTGCAACAGCATCTAGATACCTACAAGCTACTTGATCCATTGCAATCAGGCTTCCGCCCCGGACATGGGACGGAAACAGCATTGCTGAAAGTATGGGACGATGTTCTCAAGGCCGCAGACGAAGGAGAATCTTGTCTCCTGGTTCTGTTGGACCTAAGTGCAGCTTTTGACACTGTAGACCACAATCTGTTACTGACTCGGCTTACTGAAGTAGCCAGGGTCGCAGAAAGCGATTTATCTTGGTTCTCCTCTTTTTTGGAAAACCAATCGCAAACAGTGAAGCTAGGACCGTTTACGTCTGAAAAACGCACAGTAACATGCAGAGTCCCTCAAGGATCGCCTCTGTCACCAGTGCTGTTTAACATCTATCTTCGTCCTCTTTTTGAGATTATTAGCAGCCAAAAACTGCTTTATCACTCTTATGCAGATGACACGCAACTGTATTTCCGTATCTGCAACAGACAGGATCACCACCTCAATCTAGAGACATGCCTCTCTTTGATAGAGGACTGGATGACAAAGAGTTATCTTAAACTCAATGGAGCGAAAACAGAACTTCTTCTGTTTCACGCCAAGTGCAGGAATCAACTTTCAACAGCGTGGACCCCCCCGCCTATTTTGGGCAAACTCCTCACCCCTAGCGCCAAAGTCAAAAGCCTAGGGGTCATTTTTGACTCCTTTATGACAATGGACGCACAAATAGGGTCAGTAGTCAGCGGATCTCACCATCTACTGCGCCTACTACGCAGACTCACTCCGTTCATCCCGAAAGAAGATTTAGCGGTCGTGGTGGGAGCTATTGTAAACTCCAGGCTAGATTATGCAAACGCCCTTTACCTCGGCCTCCCCAAGTACCAAATCGCTCGTCTGCAAGTCGTTCAGAATACGGCCGCCAGACTTGTGACTGGGAAAAAACCCTGGGAATCCATCTCACCTTCACTGAGAGCCCTTCATTGGCTGCCAGTTAAAGACAGAATTGCTTTTAAAGCTCTCTGTCTTACGCATAGATGTGTCCATGAGAGTGCCCCGCTTTACTTATGCGAATTAATAAAAGCGCATAATCCAAATCGCGTTTTGCGATCCACGAATCAGAACCTGCTCCAGGTTCCGAAAGCCAACTTCAAGTCCAAAGGAGAAAGAAGATTTGCGATCCAGGGTCCCAGACTATGGAACGCTTTACCAACCAGCATTCGGTTGGAGGAGAACCACCTAGCATTTAGGAAAAAGGTCAAGACTTTTCTCTTTTGATATCAAAGGAGACAGGAACAACAAGCGCCCAGAGGCGATTCAGTTCGCATGTGCCGCACTATACAAGTTTTCATTCATTCATTCATTCATATATATTTTTCTTTATTTCTTTTTTTTTGTAAAGAAGGGCCCCCCCTGCTTCTCAATTCGCGCAGCCCCCCCGCTTCTCAATTTCAGGCGGCAGCCCCCCCCCCCCGGTTCTCTGCTCCAGGGGGCCCATGCCTGAAGCTGTGTAAGGGGCCCCAAAATTCCTGATGGCGGCCCTGTACCCCTTACCAATTCACATGGGGGGGGAGTGGCGGTATCTGGGGGTCCCCTGTGTTAACCGCTTAAGCCCCGGACCATTATGCAGGTAAAGGACCCTGGCCCCTTTTTGCGTTTTCGGGACTGCGTCGCTTTAACTGACAATTGCACGGTCGTGCGACGTGGCTCCCAAACAAAATTGGCGTCCTTTTTTCCCCTCAAATAGAGATTTATTTTGGTGGTATTCGATCACCTCTGCGGTTTTTATTTTTTGCGCTATAAACAAAAATAGAGCGACAATTTTGAAAAAAAAAAACAATATTTTTTACTTTTTGCTGTAATAAATATCCCCCAAAAAAGATATAAAAAAAATGTTTCCCTCAGTTTAGGCCGATACGTATTCTTCTACATATTTTTGGTTAAAAAAATCGCAATAAGCGTTTATCGGTTGGTTTGCCCATTATGTATAGTGTTTACAAAATAGGGGATAGTTTTATAGCATTTTTATTAATAATTTTTTTCTACTACTAATGGCGGCGATCAGCAATTTTTTTTCATGACTGCGACATTATGGCGGACACATCGGACAATTTTGACACATTTTTGGGACCATTGTCATTTTCACAGCGAAAAGTGCTATAAAAATGCACTGATTACTGTGAAAATGACAGTGGCAGTGAAGGGGTTAACCACTAGGGGGTGCTCAAGGGGTTAAGTGTGTCCTATTTTGTTATTCTTACTGTGTGGGGGCGTGGCTGGACGTGTGACATCACTGATCGTCTGTTCCCTATGACAGGGAACAGACGATCAGTGGCAAGCCACAGAGAAGAACAGGGAAGGTTTGTTTACACTCACCGTTCTTCAGCTCCTGTGACCCGATCACGGGGACACCGGCGGCAATCCCGCGAGTGCGGTCACTGAGCTTCGGACCGGGTCGCGACCCACGGCTAGGTTCTTAAAGGGGCCGTACATGTACGCCCTTGTGCCCAGCCGTGCCATTCTGTTAACGCATATCATCGTACGGCGGTCCTTAAGTGGTTAAAGGAGGCTTTCAGATTCCAATAAGCCCCCCACCCGCAGACCTTCAAAATCACCGGGCAAGGGTTGTGGGGATAAGGCCCTTGTCCCCATCAACATGGGGACATCCTCCCCATGTTGAGGGCATGTGGCCTGTTAGAGTTCAGAAGACGGGGGGCGCTCTATCGTCCCCCCCCTCTTTTCCTGCAGCCTGCCAAGTTGCGTGCTCAGATAAGGGTCTGGTATGGATTTTTGGGGGATCCCCACGCCATTTTTTTTTTATTCTGGCACGGGGTTCTCCTTGCACTACTTTACAGGCGTATTACAGACACCCCCCAGGTATGAAATTTTAAGGAATATTTCACTTTTATTGTTTCAATTTAACCAGATGCCGACCGCCCACCGCAGTTATACGGCGGGACGGTGGCACTGCTGGGCGCGAGCATGTAGCTCTACGTCCTCCCTTTAGCGGTCGCTAGGGGGCGCGTGCGCGCCACCGGCGGCCCGCGCGTGCCCCACGCTCGCCCCCTGAGTCCCTCGCGCAATCGCCGTCGGGCACGCGCGCTCGTTCGTTACAGAGCGGGGAACGGGAGCTTTGTGTGTAAACACATACCTCTTTTTCCTGTCAGTGGGGGAAACGCTGATCTCCTGTCCATACAATGTATGAACAGAAGATCAGTGATTTCCCCTAGTGAGGCCCCTCCCCCCCCATACAGTTAGAACACACCCAGGAACACACTTAACCCCTTCCCTGCCCCCTAGTGTTAACCCCTTCACTGCCAGTGGCATTTTTATAGTAATCCAATGCATTTTTATAGCACTGATCGCTATAAAAATGCCAATGGTCCCAAAAATGTGTGAAAAGTGTCCGAAGTGTCCGCCATAATGTCTCGGTACTGAAAAAAAAACGCTGATCACCGCCATTACTAGTAAAACATTTTTTTTTTTATAAAAATGCCATAAAACTATCCCCTTTTTTGTAAACGCTATACATTTTGCGCAAACCAATCAATAAACGCTAATTGCGACTTTTTTTTTTTTTTATATAAAAAAATATGTAGAAGAATACGTATCGGCCTAAACTGAGGAAAAAATATGTTTTTTTTTATATATTTTTTGGGGATATTTATTATAGCAAAATGTAAAAAATATTGAATTTTTTTCAAAATAGTCGCTTTATTTTTGTTTATAGCGCAAAAAATAAAAACCGCCGAGGTGATCAAATACCACCAAAGGAAAGCTCTATTTGTGGGGAAAAAATGATGCCAATTTTGTTTGGGAGCCACGTCGCACGACCGCGCAATTGTCAGTTAAAGCGACGCAGTGCCGAATCACAAAAAGTGCTCTGGTCTTTGACTAGCAATATGGTCCGGGTTAAAGGGTCACTAAAGGAAAAAAAATGTTTTGCTGAAATGACTGTTTACAGGGTATAGAGACATAAAAGTTAACTGATTCCTTTTTAAAATGATTAAAAATAGATAAAAATCAATCATATAATGTGCCTGCAGGTTAGTTTCACTTTTGAACTGGCTTCATGTTTCTGTGAAGTAGAGAGAGACACACAGAACAAAAACAAACAAATCCAGGGCAGCGTTTTGTTTTTAAAATGAATCTGATTGGTTCTGGGAAGTTTTAGACACACAGTAATGACAGCTTAGACCACAGTGAGAAAGCTCCCAGTACGGTGGTGATAAGGAAACAGACAAGCAGGAAGTGTGGAGATCAGAGCAGGATTACAGCAGCTTCAAAGCAAAAACTAACAATTAGGACATGAAACCAGTACTGCAGTAAGGTAAAGGAAGCTATTTAGCTAAAAAAAAAAAAATCTCCTTTAGTGATCCTTTAAGCATTATTAAAATCACTGCTCCTGAAAAAAATGCAGTTTTTAAAACTTTTTTTGCATTGATACATGTCCCCTGGGGCAGGACCCGGGTCCCCAAACACTCCCCTGGGGCAGGATCCGGGTCCCCAAACACTCCCCTGGGGCAGGATCCGGGTCCCCAAACACTCCCCTGGGGCAGGACTGGGTCCCCAAACACTCCCCTGGGGCAGGATCCAGGTCCTCAAACACTCCCCTGGGGCAGGACCCGGGTCCCCAAACACTCCCCTGGGGCAGGACCCGGGTCCCCAAACACTCCCCTGGGGCAGGACCCGGGTCCCCAAACACTCCCCTGGGGCAGGATCCAGGTCCCCAAACACTTTTTATGACAATAACTTGCATATTAACCTTTAAAATTGCATACTAACCTTTAAAGGAGGTTCCGCGGCTTCCGAATTTGCCGCGAGCACCCCAAATTGTTCGCTATTCGGCGAACATAAAGCTCATCCCTACTAAACACTAACCAGTATTTACAAGAGCTCCTGATGGTGGAGATGGGTTTTGCAGCATGTTAGTACTAGGTTGCTGTCCTCGGGATCACTCCACCAGGGGATGAGAAAGCTGGGGTCCAAAGCTATGGGGTGCCACCATCCCTACTCTACATCCTGTACCACTTGAAACCTCCCATGGGACTGGATGTGGCCACTTAAAGTCCCATGGGAGGATTCAAGTGGTACAAATTCATCCTGCTTCCCAATTAAAACCCTGTACATTGGCGGTCAATGTAAATTCCCCCATTTCATTGGTGGTCAGGTGTAAATGCCCCAGTTACATTGGTGGACAGTGAAGGCCCCTGTCCTGGTCTGGAGTCAGGCTCAGAGACTAGTAGATATAGCAGTAGAGAGGCTCCCACTGACCAGCTGGATAAGTTGCATCTCCCCTTTCCGTTTTCTCTGGCAATCCTACTATACGGATATTGTTGAGACACAGGCGATTTTCCATGTCGTCTACTCTATTATTTGTGTCTTTGGCAAGCTATTAGGTGGCATGGGCCTCCCAAACAACTGGCGGGAGTCTATCTTCAACGTCACTTACCCTGCTTTCCACTGCAGTAGTGCGTTCTCTAATCTTCTGCAAGTCTTGCCTTAACAGGGAAACATCCTCTCTGAGCCCACCAAATTGCTCTTTAAGGTTGTTCACGGAGGCTGTGCAAACATGCACGGCTATAAGTATTTCAGCCAGAGTCGGTTCCTCACCATCAGTGTCTGCAAAGAGGGAGGGGGGTTGCTCTGCTAGAGTGTCTGGCTCTCTCTGCCCATCATCGTACAGTATACTCTGCTCTAATGTCTCATTAGACATTACTCTGCTCTAATGTCTCTCCACCTTGTCACTAGGAGAAGGTCCCACCATACATTGTCACTAGGAGAAGGTCCCCCCATACATTGTCACTAGGAGAGGGTCCCCCCATACATAGTCACTAGGAGAAGGTCCCACCATACATTGTCACTAGGAGAAGGTCCCCCCATACATTGTCACTAGGAGAAGGTCCCCCATACATTGTCACTAGGAGAAGGTCTCCCCATACATTGTCACTAGAAGAAGGTCTCCCCATACATTGTCACTAGGAGAAGGTCCCCCATACATTGTCACTAGGAGAAGGTCCTGCCATACATTGTCACTAGAAGAAGGTCTCCCCATACATTGTCAATAGGAGAATGTCCCACCATACATTGTCACTAGAAGGTCCCTCCATAAATTGTCACTAGAAGAAGGTCTCCCCATACGTTGTCACTAGAAGAAGGTCTCCCTATACATTGTCACTAGCAGAAGGTCCCCCCCAAACATTGTCACTAGGAGAAGGTCATACCATACATTGTCACTAGGAGAAGGTCCCCCCATACATTGTCACTAGGAGAAGGTCCCCTATACATTGTCACTAGGAGAAGGTCCCCCCATACATTGTCACTAGGAGAAGGTCCCCCATACATTGTCACTAGGAGAAGGTCCTGCCATACATTGTCACTAGGAGAAGGTCCCCCCATACATTGTCAATAGGAGAAGGTCTCCCCATACATTGTCACTAGGAGAAGGTCCCCCATACATCGTCACTAGGAGAAGGTCATACCATACATTGTCACTAGGAGAAGGTCCCCCCATACATTGTCACTAGGAGAAGGTCCCCCATACATTGTCACTAGGAGAAGGTCCCCCATACATTGTCACTAGGAGAAGGTCCTGCCATACATTGTCACTAGGAGAAGGTCCCACCATACATTGTCACTAGAAGGTCCTGCCATACATTGTCACTAGAAGAAGGTCTCCCCATACGTTGTCACTAGAAGAAGGTCTCCCTATACATTGTCACTAGCAGAAGGTCCCCCCAAACATTGTCACTAGGAGAAGGTCATACCATACATTGTCACTAGGAGAAGGTCCTGCCATACATTGTCACTAGGAGAAGGTCCTGCCATACATTGTCACTAGGAGAAGGTCATACCATACATTGTCACTAGGAGAAGGTCTCCCCATACATTGTCACTAGAAGAAGGTCTCCCCATACATTGTCACTAGGAGAAGGTCCCCCATACATTGTCACTAGGAGAAGGTCCCCCCATACATAGTCACTAGGAGAAGGTCCCCCATACATTGTCACTAGGAGAAGGTCCCCCCATACATTGTCACTAGGAGAAGGTCTCCCCATACATTGTCACTAGAAGAAGGTCTCCCCATACATTGTCACTAGGAGAAGGTCCCCCATACATTGTCACTAGGAGAAGGTCCTGCCATACATTGTCACTAGAAGAAGGTCTCCCCATACATTGTCACTAGGAGAAGGTCCCCCCATACATTGTCACTAGGAGAAGGTCTCCCCATACATTGTCACTAGAAGAAGGTCTCCCCATACATTGTCACTAGGAGAAGGTCCCCCATACATTGTCACTAGGAGAAGGTCCTGCCATACATTGTCACTAGAAGAAGGTCTCCCTATACATTGTCAATAGGAGAAGGTCCCCCATACATTGTCACTAGAAGGTCCCTCCATAAATTGTCACTAGAAGAAGGTCTCCCCATACGTTGTCACTAGAAGAAGGTCTCCCTATACATTGTCACTAGCAGAAGGTCCCCCCCAAACATTGTCACTAGGAGAAGGTCCCCCCATACATTGTCACTAGGAGAAGGTCCCCTATACATTGTCACTAGGAGAAGGTCCCCCCATACATTGTCACTAGGAGAAGGTCCCCCATACATTGTCACTAGGAGAAGGTCCTGCCATACATTGTCACTAGGAGAAGGTCCCCCCATACATTGTCAATAGGAGAAGGTCTCCCCATACATTGTCACTAGGAGAAGGTCCCCCCATACATTGTCAATAGGAGAAGGTCCCACCATACATTATCACTAGGAGAAGGTCCCCCAATACGTTGCTGTCACGAAGAGGAGAAGGTTCCTATATAATGGTGTGTGAGGACCCTTCACATTGACGTTTCGAAGACTGAAAGTACCCCATCTGCTCATTAGTGTTGGCGTTCCTGGGGGCCCATTATAGGCCGGGTCGTAGACCTCAGAAGCCCCCCGTGTGCAGACAGACGATTACCCCCCCCCCCCCACTCTCGTCTCCATTAACCAACTACAGTACTGACAGCCGCCGTGTCTCAAGCTGTTCATGTCTTAAAATGTAAAGAATGCGAAGGATTGCCAATTCCACCCGTTCCTGCTGCGGCTTATTACGGAACGCGGGGTGGTATTCCTGGCACCGGTCCTGGCACAGGTCTTGTTGCACAACGAGGTGTTTGTCTGCCAACTCTAGCACTAGGAGATTGCTCAGTACATTAAACTATAATTAGATTTCTGTATTGTCATCCCAATGGTGACCTTGGGCTCAGCAAAAATTACTTTTATGTCTATTGTACTTTGGCATGGAAGCAAAAAAAAAAAAAGGACAGGCTGTACTTATATAAAATAAAAAGAGTGCCATCAATGTTCTGTCCGCTGATTTTTTTATTTTATTTTTATCCTTTACTTTTCTTTTTTTTTTTTCATGCAATATCTGAATGTGTGTTCTGTCCTTACATAAAACTAATCTGTGATTGAGACATGGAAGCCGCCTTTTAAGTCATCACAGCTTCGCCATTTCTTTTTTTTTTTTTTTTTATCTTTTTTTTTTTTTTATATAACAATTGTAACAATTCTTTAATAACTAATAGGCTTAATGGTCTACAAGCAGAGTTCTCGGCTCGTTAACGGGCGGCTCAGGAAATGTGTGCCGATGAATTGCCGCAGTGGCGGTTGGTGGCGGTGGGGAGAATAAAAAAAAAAAATATCACTAATAGTAAAAAAAAAAAAAATCTGAAACAAAATTATTATCCTCAAATCTAAAAGGAAAAAAAAAAATAAATAAAAGAATGTGTGGGCAAAACAAAAAGAGGGGTACTATGAAGAGAAAAACACAAACAATTCTTTAACTTAAAACAAATAAATGTAATAAAAAATTAGACGTTGAATCAAAGCTAATTTTTTTTTTTTTATATTGTACTGTACTTAAATCTATAACCAAAAAAATAAAATAATATATGTATATATATATATATATACGTTTTTTTTTTTGCTTATAGATTTAAGTACAGTACAATATAAAAAAATAAATTAGCTTTGATTCAACATCTAATTTTTTATTACATTTATTTGTTTTAAGTTAAAGAATTGTTTGTGTTTTTATCTTTATAGTGCCCCTCTTTTTGACAGGGCCCAGGGCAGCTTCCCCTTTTGCCCTGCCTTAAAAACAGCCCCGTTACTACTAGTGTTGCTCACGAATATTCGCATTGCGAATATTCGCTACGAATGTTGCATATTCGAGTATTCGCGAATAACTCGAATATCGCGGCGAATATTCGCTATTTCGAATATTCATATTTTTCAAATTTCGCAATCAATTTCGCAATCAATTTCGCAATCAATTTCGCAATCAATTTCGCATTTTTATTTTTTTTTATAAAATATAGCAAATATTCGTAAATATCGAATATTCGTGATATTTTATCCAAAAAAAAAAAAATAGCGAAATTTCGCAATCATTTTCGCTTTCGCATATGCGAAATTTCGTTTTTTTTTTTTTTTTTATAAAATATAGCGAATATTCGTAAATATCGAATATTCGTGATATTTTATAAAAAAAATAAAAATCGCGAAATTTCGCATTGGCGAAAATTCGCAATTTTTTTTTTTTTTTTTTTTATAAAATATCACGAATATTCGATATTAACAAATATTCGCGATCACATATGCGAAATTTCGCTTTTTTTTTTTTTTATAAAATATTTTATATAAAAAAAATTATTTTATAAAAAAAAAAAAATCGCGAAATTTCGCATTAGCGAAAATTCTCATTTTTTTTTTATAAAATATCACGAATATTCGATATTAACGAATATTCGCGAATATTCTTCGAAATATTCGCGAAATATCGCGAAATCGAATATGGCGTATTCCGCTCATCACTAGTTACTACCAGGTTGGAAGAGAACAATTGTCTACAATGGGCAAGATTCAGGTAGATGGGAGCATCTTTGCTCCAGAGTAACGCTTCTCATTTGCGTTGCGCTGCAGAAATTTTAGGAGCAAGTGCTGTCATTCACGAAGCACTTGCTCCTAAAGTTGCGGCAGCGCATCGCAAATGAGCCGGCGGAATTCAAATTGGGCGGGTACGGGGCGTGTAGTATGCTAACTAAGCGCGATCCCGCCGCCAACGTACTGCGCATGCGTCGAGTGTCCAAACATCCCCGTGCGCATGCTCCAAAATCTGTGAATGAACGTCAATGACGTCACATTCCCATTCATGACCGTTTTACGCAAGCGACGTTTTTTTTTTTTTTTTCCGACGCGATGACGACGCCTATACCTAACATAGGATATTCCAACCCCATGTAGGTATAACTATGCGCCGCGTATCCCGTCCGGAAACGTCGTATCGTCATTGCGTCGCGCCGGAATGCGATCGTGAATTGCCGATTTCCGCTCATTAACATATTTTTTGAGCGGAAATCGGCGGGAACGCCCCCGGCGCCATTTTTAAGTTGAAGTAACGATGCGATGGCGAAACTCAGTTACGCTGCTCGCATCGGAGCTTCAACCCGGCGTTTCTTGTTTTCTGGTTACAGAAAACAGAAACGCCGGCTCAAAGTCACAGTTAGGCTGGCGGATCACTGGATCCGCCAGCCTAACTGTTCCTGAATCTGGCCCATAGTCTTTGTATGATGAAGTAGTACCAGGACTCTTCACTGGAGACACCTGAACCAAATAATAATTTATAGGAATTTCCACATACAGTAATTTAGTTATATAGTCAATATTAATCGGATATATATGTATTTACCATTTAGACCCCATCAGTGGGGTCCAAGGAACGCACCCCCCAATCAGGTTCACCGGTTCTGGTAACCTGATTGGCTGAAGCGTCATCGAGGGCGGGAGAAGACATCGAGGGACTGTGGAACGAGGGTGGCTGGCCCCAGAAAGGTAAGTGCCGCCGGCGGGGGGGCAGCAGCCTTTTACAGGGCACAGTGGCAATAATTACAGGGCACAGTGGTGACAAAGGGCACAGTGGCGACAATTGGCACAGTGGTGACAATTGGCACAGTGGCGACAAAGGGCACAGTGGTGACAAAGGGCACAGTGGCAACAATTAAAAGGCACAGTGGCGACAATTGGCACAGTGGCGAAAAAAGGGCACAGTGGCAAAAATTAAAGGGCACAGTGGCGACAATTAAAGGGCACAGTGGGGACAATTAACGGGCACAGTGGTGACAATTGATGGGCACAGTGGCTGTGTTTGATGGCAGGGCACAGTGGCTGCGTTTGATGGCATGGCACAGTGGTGACAATTGATGGGCACAGTGGCTGCCTTAAAAACAGCCCCGTTATCACAAGGTTTTAAGAGAACAATTGTCTACAACGTCTTTGTATGATGAAGTAGTACCAGGACTCTTCACTGGAGACACCTGAACCAAATAATAATTTATAGGAATTTCCACATACAGTAATTTAGTCATATAGTCAATATTAATCGGATATATATGTATTTACCACTTGGACCCCATCAGTGGGGTCCAAGGAACGCACCCCCCCAATCAGGTTCACCGGTTCTGGTAACCTGATTGGCTGAAGCGTCATCGAGGGCGGGAGAAGACATCGAGGGACCGTGGAGCGAGGATGGCTGGCCCCAGAAAGGTAAGTGCCGCCGGCGGGGGGGGCAGCGGCCTTTTACAGGGCACAGTGGCAATAATTACAGGGCACAGTGGTGACAATTACAGGGCACAGTGGTGACAATTGACACAGTGGCGACAAAGGGCACAGTGGCGACAATTGGCACAGTGGTGACAATTGGCACAGTTGCGACAAAGGGCACAGTGGCAACAATTAAAGGGCACAGTGGTGACAATTGGCACAGTGGTTAAAAAAGGGCACAGTGACGAAAATTAAAGGGCACAGTGGCGACAATTGGCACAGTGGCAACAAAGGTCACAGTGGCAACAAAGGTCACAGTGGTGAAAATTAAAGGGCACAGTGGCGACAATTGGCACAGTGACAACAATGGTCACAGTGGCAAAAATTAAAGGGCACAGTGGCGACAATTAAAAGGCGAAGTGGCGACAACTGATGGGCACAGTGGCTGCATTTGATGGCATGGCACAGTGGTGACAATTAAAGGGCACAGTGGCGACAATTGGCACAGTGACAACAATGGTCACAGTGGCAAAAATTAAAGGGCACAGTGGCGACAATTAAAAGGCGAAGTGGCGACAACTGATGGGCACAGTGGCTGCATTTGATGGCATGGCACAGTGGTGACAATTGATGGCACAGTGGCTGCGTTTGATGGCATGGCACAGTGGTGACAATTGATGGGCACAGTGGCTGCGTTTGATGGCATGGCACAGTGGTGACAATTGATGGCACAGTGGCTGCGTTTGATGGCATGGCACAGTGGTGACAATTGATGGGCACAGTGGCTGCATTTAATGGGCACAGTGAGGCTGCAATTGTTTTTTTTCGTTTGTTTGCGCCCCCCCAAAAAATGTTGAGCACCATCCGCCACTGGACCCCATAGAAGCCACGTAGGGCCAGATTCAGGTAGAGTTGCGCTGGAGTATTTCGATATGCGCCGCGTAACTGTGAAGATGCGCCGTCGTTTCTATGTGGCCGTACCCACCAAACTAGATGCGACAGAAAACGGGCCATTTCCGATCGGTTTAACTTTCCGACGCCAGAGTCTCGTCAGCGCATAATTTCGCTTGGCGCATCAGTCGCGCCCATTGATTTCCCCTGCAAATATGCAAATGAGGGAGATTTCCCGATTCGCGGACGGATTAGCACCATACGCTGGCTACATGCGCCGCGCGTATCTCGTCCGTCCGGCGCAAAGTTATTTCTACAAATAGCTGCTTTATCTTTACTCCAGACGGCCACAGGTCAGCAGGAGAGCCGCTACAGCAGCAGCGTTACCGACGATAAGAGCTAGCTGAGCACCCCCACTTGCAGGACAACACCTCTGTCCATGCTTGTCTGTCAACTTTTACAGCCATGGAGGAAGACATCATAGGTCTCCATAGCCGAGATGACGGCTGACAGCTCCTGGCCATTAAAGTTCAGCTTTCTCCTGTGTGTTTGCGGGGAACGGGAGCAGCCATCTCAGAACAAAAGTAACTTCACTGCGGGGAGGGGGAGCAGGATATACTTTAGTGCCGGAATGGCGCATCTACGGGCGCATTTAAACGCCCAACGGAACGCATTGCGCTGACGTTTCCCGTGAAGTGGTGCCGACGGAAGTTGTGAGCATGTGCACAAAGGGGGCGAGTGGAGCCTCACTCACTGCGCATGCTCCGTGGATGATGCGCTGAACGTAAGCCTCTGCGCTGGGCTCCGCCCATCATTTACATATGATCACACCCACTTCCACTTGCGTCGGGTTACGCCAGCGCATTATCGTTACTCTGGCGCAAGTTTACGCGCAACTGCTATGTGAATAACAGTACTTGCGCCGAAAGTGTCGGCGGAGTAACGTAAATGAGAAACGTTACTCCAAAGTAAAGAAGCGCCCATCTACCTGAATCTGGCCCATAGTCTATCATGCCTCTCATTACACTCGGTAATATCAGTCCATTGTTCAGTTCAGTCGTACTTAGCACAGCTTGGGCAGAACTCTTTTATCAAAGTTTTTAATTAGGTTGTCAGAATTTTTTTGAACGGAAACTCTTCTCCAGGCAACATTTGTCTAAACCCCGTGAATAACTGCAAACCCTTCACTCCACTACGGGGGCCTTTGCCTCTTTTTTCTGACAGGTCCCTTATGAGCTGAAATGAATGGCAGGCCAGTGTCTTCACATTTTACGTGAACCGAGTCTCATCATCTCTTTTTTTTTTTCTATTTCTATAAAAAAAAAAAAAAAAAAAAAGAACAAGCCCGTTCGGCCCATTCCGCTTAAATTGAAAGGGAATTCCAATTCCCAGCCAACAAATATTTCATTAAAAATATTTGAACAGAAGACGATGTGTCACTTTTCACCCAGGTCTCCCGGGACACATTTTAATTTCACCACCAAGGAGAAATGTGCCGCTATCGAAACATTATTACCATGTCTCTCTCTTTCTCTTTTTTTTTTTAATAGGGCAATGTGGGGCAACGCATGAGATTTCCTATTGATCGAGTCGTCTGGTTTTTACCACGAATGTCAAATATAAAGCGAACGGCAGTCAATCAATGAGTTTTTAAGACTAGGCCTTTATTTCAGTACCTGCTCCAAAAAGCGCTGAGGAGACAAAAGGAAACATTTGTGGCAAGTCGGAGATCAATTGTCGCGGGTTAGTTGTGTATAAATGTATTGATGATGATTATCGAATTAGTGATAGAGAGGAGTCTGCAGGGCCGGATTTGCTTTTCCTGACGCCCCAAGGCAGGGCCGATCCTAGGTAGGGTGCACGGGGTGCTCCGCACCCAGGCGCCGCAGAAGTGGGGGTGGCCAAGCTCCAAAGTGCTCCCCTCCGACCTCCTTGTGTGTGTCCAGAGGCGGAGCGCATGCAGGGGGTGCTGCGGTTCTACACCCCGCTTGCTCTCTCCGCTGGCAACTGACGAGTGCATACCTCCCGCTGTCCCCGGAATCCAGGCTGGGTACCACAGCGGAGCCTAGTACTGGAACATGTTCCGATACTAGACTCCACTAATTAATTCTGTCCGGTGTGCATGGAGCAGTCTCCTGTCTGGAGGTGTGATGAGAGGCTTCTGGGTTGACCGGAGCTGCTGCCAATCACCGTGTGCACTCCCAGAAATGCTCTCAGAGTGCCACCCTTCAAGTAACCAAGGATGCCACGTATGCCCCGCCCCCTGTAATGTGCTTCTGCTCCCAGCGCGCCCGAGCTACAGGGATCTATTGGACAGGTACTGATCTATGGGGACACCTGATGTGGGGAGGGGGCTCCAATGGGGGACACCTGCTGTGGGGTGGCTCTGATAGGGCACACCTGCTGTGGGGGGGCTCTGATAGGAGACACCTGCTGGGGGGGCTCTGATAGAGGACACTTGCTGGCGGGGCTCTGATGGGGACACCTGCTGGGGGGGACTCTAATGGGAGACACCTGCTGGGGGGGCTCTAATGGGGGACACCTGCTGGGAGGCTCTGATGGAGACACCTGCTGTGGGGGCTCTGATGGGGGACACCTGCTGGGGGGCTCTGATGGGGACACCTGCTGTGGGGGCTCTAATGGGGGACACCTGCTGGGGGGCTCTGATGGGGGACACCTGCTGGGGGGGCTCTGATGGGGGACACCTGCTGGGAGGCTCTGATGGAGACACCTGCTGTGAGGGCTCTGATGGGGGACACCTGCTGGGGGGGCTCTGATGGGGGACACCTGCTGGGGGGCTCTGATGGGGACACCTGCTGTGGGGGCTCTCATGGGGGACACCTGCTGGGGGGCTCTGATGGGGGACACCTGCTGGGGGGGACTCTAATGGGAGACACCTGCTGGGGGGGCTCTGATGGGGGACACCTGCTGTGGGGGCTCTGATAGGGGGCACCTGCTGGGGGGCTCTGATGGGGGACACCTGCTGGGGGGCTCTGATGGGGACACCTGCTGGGAGGCTCTGATGGAGACACCTGCTGTGGGGGCTCTGATGGGGACACCTGCTGTGGGGGCTCTCATGGGGACACCTGCTGTGGGGGCTCTGATGGGGGACACCTGCTGGGGGGACTCTGATGGTCTGATGGGGGACACTAATGAAGACATCTTAGGGGAGCATCTCTGTGTTTGAGTCGTAGCCATAGAAACATTTGTAAAGGGGAAGAGTTAGTAAGATGACCACGCCCATGTGGGGACACCAGAAATATTAATATTTCTGCACCCAGGCGTCTGTGACCCTAGGATTGGCCCTGCCCCAAGGCCAGGTTCTGCAATGCACCCCCCCCCCCCCGCCAACCGAACCACCCCCCCCCCCCCAAATCAAGGGAGAATGGCAACCGGATGGCAGGGGCAGCACGGTTAGTTCAAATATTTTTTTATTTCTCTTTTTTTTTACTCAGTGGCCTTGTGGGAAATCCGAACCTGGGAGTCTGGCCTGACCAAGGATAAAGATGCATTGTCTTTTCTTCGAGCAGTTGGAAACACAGGTACCTTCAACTTTATAGCCCGGGCATTCATTGGAGGTACTCCAGAACCAACACAATACCAAGTGTGGGATGATTAGCTCAATGCAGCACATCCATGGGCTCATCTGCTTGCCAGTTCCTCTTTTTGGGCTTCCTCAAAGCTCCTTGCTTGTCCTTGTTGTTCTGGCCCATAGACTTGTAGGCAGGTGCAGCTAATCTCCTGCTAGGTGGCTCTGTGCCTGGTTGCAGAAGAAATTGTCATCGGGTGATAGGCCCCTTTTAGGTAGAGCCCTCCTGCAGTGATGTCATGGGTGAGTCAATGCCCAGTTATAAGTGAGGTTGGGAGGAGCCCTAGTGCCCTTGGGGCATGAGAGATAAACACCTCACACAAGAGCATGGATATAACCAGCCTGTGTAGGCCCTGAACAAAACTGGAGGTCGGGGGAGGAGTAAAAGTGGGGGCTAGGGCAGATTGCAAAAAGCCTGTTAAAGCCCCCAAAAAAACGTGCCCCCTGGGGTTGGAAGAGCACAATTATCCAAATTTTTTTTGAATCTTGTACCTTTCCTCCTGAAATTTGTAATTTTTATGGTTTTCCTAGACTTTTGGCAATATAGGAGGTGTGATGGTCAGGTGTCCACCAACCCTTGACAATATATTAAGTGTGATGGTCAGGTGTCCACCAACCCTTGACCGTGTATTAAGTGTGATGGTCGGGTGCCCACCAACCTTTCACCATGTATTAAGTGTGATGGTCGGGTGCCCACCAACCTTTGACCGTGTATTAAGTGTGATGGTCGGGTGCCCACCAACCCTTGATCGTGTATTAAGTGTGATGGTCAGGTGTCCACCAACCCTTGACCGTGTATTAAGTGTGATGGTCGGGTGCCCACCAACCTTTGACCGTGTATTAAGTGTGATGGTCGGGTGCCCACCAACCCTTGACCGTGTATTAAGTGTGATGGTCGGGTGTCCACCAACCTTTGACCGTGTATTAAGTGTGATGGTCGGGTGCCCACCA
Organism: Rana kukunoris; assembly: GCA_029574335.1. Classification (NCBI taxonomy): domain Eukaryota; kingdom Metazoa; phylum Chordata; class Amphibia; order Anura; family Ranidae; genus Rana; species Rana kukunoris. Next base: position 1,964,578 of record CM056057.1, on the reverse strand, counting down.
ACCCTTGACCGTGTATTAAGTGTGATGGTCGGGTGCCCACCAACCTTTGACCGTGTATTAAGTGTGATGGTCGGGTGCCCACCAACCCTTGACCGTGTATTAAGTGTGATGGTCGGGTGCCCACCCACCTTTGACCGTGTATTAAGTGTGATGGTCGGGTGCCCACCAACCTTTGACCGTGTATTAAGTGTGATGGTCAGGTGCCCACCCACCTTTGACCGTGTATTAAGTGTGATGGTCGGGTGCCCACCAACCTTTGACCGTGTATTAAGTGTGATGGTCGGGTGCCCACCAACCTTTGACCGTGTATTAAGTGTGATGGTCAGGTGCCCACCAACCTTTGACCGTGTATTAAGTGTGATGGTCAGGTGCCCATTATCCTTTCACCATCTGTTAATTGTGACTGTCAGGTGTCCACCAACTTTTTAAATTGAAAAGGTGTTTTATTGAGGAAAACATTGGCATGTATACAAAGGACATTTCAGTAAGTACAGCAGCAATGGTCAGGAAAAGCAACAACAATGAAAAAAGAAAAATGTGGACAAGAATAAAATAACACAACACAATATATAGCATAGCAAGGGCCAGACTCCATAGTGCAATCATTAGTAGTTCCTTACAGAGACAACTGCGATAACATAAAAGGCCCGAGGGTACCCACCATCCCTTGTAATGACAGTAGCCACCAATAAGCTGAACACCATGGGTCTTTATTGAGGGGGTTTCCGTCATTTACTACATCATGTACACGTGTCAGGGTCATGAGCCATCTGTCCCAAATCTTATTAAATTTCTCTGGGCAGCCTCTGTTTATGTATAAGAATTTTTTATATGGCAGTATCGCGAAGGTAACAACTTGGGACCAGTAGCCTTGCAACACAGGATAGGACCATAAGAGGTGAAAGAATGTACCTGTTTCTGCTCTACACATCGGGCAAAGGGTGGATTGGTCTTTTTTGGATCTGGCCACCCTGACTGGAGTCAGATATGACCTGTGGAGGATGTAGATCTGGGTAAGCCTGTCTGAAAGTTTTGGGGATACCTCTTTACAGGATTCTAGAGCCTCCTCCCATTTGTCAGTATCCATTGGGCCCACCTCCCTCTCCCAACAGGGCTTAAGAGCATCGGCTACCATACCAAATCCAGGGGCGGACAGCATAGAGTAGAATGACGAGATAAGGCCTTTCGCGTCTAGGCCTCTTGCTATAGCTACAATGTGATTGGGTGTGGGCGGGGGGATTGACTGTGGGAACTGGGCCCTGAGAGCACGGCGCACCTGTAGAAATCTGAAGTACATATGGTCTGGTAGTTCAAATCAAATGTCTTGAGGTCGCCATTCCGCACCAACTGGTGTAACACGTCCACCAACTTTTGACCATAGACTTGGTGTGATGGTCAGGTGTCCATCAACCCTTGACAATATATTAAGTGTGATGATCAGGTGTCCACCCACTTTTGACCATAGATTAGGTGTGATGGCCAGGTGTTCACCAACCTTTGACAATAAATTAAGTGTAATGGTCAAGTGTCCACCAACCTTTGGCCAAATATTATTTGTGATGGTCAGGTGTCACGATCCCTATCGTGTCAGGCAGACGGCGAGGCGCGGCCGTGCTCCAGGTGGCTTAGGGTGGAATTGAACCCGGGACCTCTCTGTTACCAGCCCAAACCCTTACCTCTCAGCCACTGTTGAATTAGAAATTCATGTTGCTTTCCAGCTATGGTGGTGCTGAATGGAATGTTCACCTTAGCTGGATTTCATTACCTTCCACACCTGAGATTCTTGCTACAGCTGACACAGCTTAACCAGTTAGCCAGCCTATAAAGCCCTACCTCACTTAGAGAGCAGTGTCAGTTCATTTTGGTTTGATCTCCCTGTCTGTGCTAAAGCAAACTGCTTATATATTAAGCTCCTTGACTGACCCCGGCTTTTGACCCTTGGCTTTGTTTTCTGGACTGCTGTTTGCCTGAACCCTTGACCCGGCTTGGACTTCGGATACCTGTGACTTCTCCAACACCTGACCACGGCTTGTGACCCGGACTTATCTCTTGCTTCCCCTATTGCGCAAGGACGCCTGCTGTCTTCTGGGAACCCCTGTCACGCCACCTTGCTGTACCCGCTCTGAACCTCAGTGGACACCACAGTTCGCTCTACACTCCCTCCGGGACCACCAGCATACCAGGCTTTACTCTCCTAACCGCAAGTACCACATACTATAGTCTGTGCTTGTAGATTTGTAGTACTATCTTGTGTGTATCAGAGATACAACCCTGTTTTCCCCTGAGGTAGTTGGTTATAGGGGAATAAGCTTCTGCAGTCTCTCAGTTGGTTATTCACTAGAGGTTGTGATGAATTAACCCCAATCTCTCTGATTACTCTGAGTGAGAAGTGGTGGTTGTACCTGAGAGACCTCTATAGTTTTAAAACCAACTGTTTACTGTAGTTGCGTAGCAGGGATGTTACATCAGGTATTCACCAAACTTTGGCCATATATTAGTTGTGATTGTCAAGTGTCCACCAACCTTTGGCCATATATTGAGTGTGATGGTCAAGTGTCCACCAACCTTTGGCCATATATTAAAGTGATTGTAAATAATCGTCTACTAAAACAACCCATTCAGTTTAAAATAGAAATAAAGGCAAAACATTTGTGCACAGATATAAAAAAAAACATTATAAATATATTTTTTCCCCTTTCTTATAAGTGATCACATTCCCACCAACCTTTATTATGTGTGTTGGTCAGTTGTTCACCAACCATTGACTATATATTGAGAGTGATGGTCATCTCCTGTTTCACGCCAAGCGTATGAATCAACCTGCAACAACCTGGACCCCCCCGCCCATTCTGGGCAAAATCATCACCCCTAGCGACAAAGTCACAAGTCTTGGGGTCATCTTTGACTCCTACATGACAATGGACGCACAAATAGGGTCAGTAGTCAGCGGATCTCACCATCTGCTGCGCCTACTACGTAGGCTTACTCCTTTTATTCCCAAGGAAGACTTGACGGTCGTGGTGGGAGCAATTGTAAACTCTAGATTGGACTATGCAAATGCCCTTTACCTCGGACTCCCCAAGTACCAAATCGCTCGTCTACAATTCGTTCAAAATACGGTCGCCAGACTTGTGACTGGAAAAAAACCTTGGGAATCAATCTCACCTTCACTGAGAGCACTTCACTGGTTGCCAGTACAAGACAGGGTCACTTTTAAAGCACTCTGTCTAACGCATAGATGTATCCATGGGAAGGCTCCCCATTATCTATGCGAAAAAATAAAAGCTCATAACCCCAATCGCGTTCTGCGATCCACCAATCAAAATCTGCTACAGATACCGAAAGCCAACTACAAGTCCAAGGCAGAAAGAAGATTCGCGGTCCAAGGTCCCAGACTATGGAACGCTTTACCAACCAGCATTCGGTTGGAGGAGAATCATTTAGCGTTCAGGAGAAAGATCAAGACTCATCTCTTTTGATACCAAAGGAGACAGGAACAACAAGCGCCCAGAGGCGATTAAGTTCGCATGTGCTGCGCTATATAAGTTTTCATTCATTCATTCATCTTTGACGATACATAATAAATGTAATGGTCAGGTGTCCACCACCCTTTGTCAATCTATTTAATGTGAGGGTCAGGTGTCCACCAACCTTTAATGATAAATTTAATGTGAGGTTCAGGTGTCCACCAACCTTTGACGATATATTTAATGCGAGGGTCAGGTGTCCACCAACCTTTGGTCGTATATTTAATGCGAGGGTCAGGTGTCCACCAACCTTTAACGATATATTTAATGCGAGGGTCAGGTGTCCACCAACCTTTGGTCGTATATTTAATGCGAGGGTCAGGTGTCCATCAACCTTTAGCGATATATTTAATGCGAGGGTCAGGTGTCCACCAACCTTTGGCGATATATTTAGTGCGAGGGTCAGGTGTCCACCAACCTTTGGTGATATATTTAATGCGAGGGTCAGGTGTCCACCAACCTTTGACGATATATTTAATGCGAGGGTCAGGTGTCCACCAACCTTTGGCAATATATTTAATGCGAGGGTCAGGTGTCCACCAACCTTTGGCGATATATTTAATGCGAGGGTCAGGTGTCCACCAACCTTTGGTGATATATTTAATGCGAGGGTCAGGTGTCCACCAACCTTTGGCAATATATTTAATGCGAGGGTCAGGTGTCCACCAACCTTTGGCGATATATTTAATGCGAGGGTCAGGTGTCCACCAACCTTTGGCGATATATTTAGTGAGAGGGTCAGGTGTCCACCAACCTTTGGCGATTTATTTAGTTCGAGGGTCAGGTGTCCACCAACCTTTATTTTTAGACATTAGACTCTTATTTCTCCAGAACCGGTTGTAACCCGTAGCCTGGCACGGCCATTGTTCATGAAGAGAGAACGATCGCTTGTTCAGTTCATTTTTCATCATCCATACAGAATGTGAATCGCTCACAGCTCCTCCGATAACCTTTGCCTGTAGAGCAGTTAAGAAAGCAGATCCTATTATGTAGCATGTGTTTATCTCAGTGATTTAACTTTACCGTCACATCCTATTTTGCTGTTTAGCGACACTATCGTCTTTTCAGTGGAGCCCGGCCAATAACAGCAGAGACGAGATCAGCAATGTGGAATCTATAAGAAAAGCTAAGCCGGTGCTGTAACTCATGAATGATAATGTACATGAATTTACAGCGGAGGATAAGAACCCGGCAATCTCAAGTTCTTTTCTCTCCAGATAATTTCCAAGGTTGATATTCACCTGTCAGCTCCTAACTATACCTTGGAGACATCATTTCAGCTTCAGGAAAATGTAAGAATTGAGCCGGTATCATATAGCAATATAAGAAAAATAACGAGAAGACAGCTGGGAGTCTGGGAACGTCTACGCTCCAGAAATTTTCGGGGAAGGAGCAGGCAACACATTGGGACATCAATATTTTAAAGAATCTGTGTGGTCCATAAAGTTGATGTAAACCCAATCAGTAAATTCTCATATAAGCTTTGGAATCAAAAAAATCATTCTAAAAGTACTTTTCAATCGTTTTATATCTGCAGCCAGGGCCGATCCTAGGCAGGGTGCGCGGGGTGCTTTGCACCCAGGCGCCGCAGCTCCAAAGTGCTCCCCTCCCTCCTTCTTGTCTGTGTCCAGAGGCGGAGCGCATGTAGCGGGTGCTGCGGTTCCCCACCCCTGCTTGCTCTCTCCGCTGGCAACTGACAAGAGCTCATACCTCCTGCTGTCCCCAGAATCCGGGCTGGGTACCGCGGCGGAGCCTAGCACCAAAACACGTTCCGGCACTAGGCTCCACTAACTAATTCTGTCTGGTGCGCGCGTCAGCCCCGCTCCCTCAGCGTGTGTCGGCTCTTCTCCCATAGGCAGTGTGATGAGAGGCTTCTGGGTTGGCCGGAGCTGCTGCCAATCATCCCGTGCACTCCCAGAAATGCTTTCCGAGTGCCACCCTCCTAGTAACCAAAGATGCCACGTATGCCCCGCCCCCTGTAATGTGCTTCTGCTCCCAGCGCGCCCGAGCTACATGGATCTATTGGACAAGTACTGATCTATGGGAACACCTGATCTGGGGGGCTCTGATGGAGACACCTGCTGTGGGGGGGGCTCTGATGGAGACACCTGCTGTGGGGGGGGCTCTGGTGGGGGACACCTGCTGTGGGGGGCTCTGATGGGGGACACCTGCTGTGGGGGGGGCTCTGGTGGGGGACACCTGCTGTGGGGGGCTCTGATGGGGGACACCTGTGGGGGGCTCTGATGGGGGACACCTGTTGGGGGGGCTCTGATGGGGGACACCTGCTGTGGGGGGGCTCTGATGGAGACACCTGCTGTGGGGGGCTCTGATGGGGGACACCTGTTGGGGGGGCTCTGATGGGGGACACCTGCTGTGGGGGGGCTCTGATGGGGGACACCTACTGTGGGAGGCTCTGATGGGGGACACTTGCTGGGGGAGACTCTGATGGGGGACACTTGCTGGGGGAGACTCTGATGGGGGACACTTGCTGGGGGAGACTCTGATGGGGAACACTAATGAAGACTTCTTAGGGGAGCATCTCTGTGTTTGAGTCATAGCCATAGAAACATTTGTAAAGAGGAGGAGTTAGTAAGATGACCACGCCCATGTTGGAGTGCCAGCAATATTTTTGCACCCAGCCGTCTGTGACCCTAGGATCGGCCCTGCCTGCAGCTTTCATGAAATCATTCCCTGGTCATCCTGCCATGAAGGTCCATGTTCAGGCACTTGCTGTTGTAGGGGGACATCACTCTGTCCTGGTCCCTCAAATATGGGTCCACCACACACCAGGTACATCCACAAGCATACGTCTAAGACCCGCAAGGGGTGGTCCTAGGGCAGGGACTGGCATTGCTATGGTGGGGGATGTATCGTACAATAAACATGGATGTCAGGGATTTATCCCCTATGCAGTGGACCCGTCTTTCTGCATTCAGTCTATGAGTGTGGACAGCTCAGTTATCCTCCGGCACCCGGGGGCCTTGAGCAGTGGTGGGGAGAAATTGCTTGGGGTGGAGAACATTTTGTTGAATATCATCCAAGGGTGACAACATGGGAGCAATATAGGTAGTGCATTGTCACTCTATCACAGAAAATACCTGAAATATGAAAGAAAATTCTTTTAATAAATGCTGAAGATTTAAAAAGCTTATAGGAGCTTATGTAACCTACAAAAACCTATAGGCACTTATATATAGCCTACAAAAGCCGTATAGGACCCTATATAGCCCACATAAGCCTATAGAGTCTATATAACCTACAAAAGCCTATAGGAGCCCATGTACCCTACAAAAGCCTATAGGAGCCCATATACCATACGAAAGCCTATATAGCCTACAAAAGCCCACAGGGGCCTATATAGCCTATAAAGGCATATAGGGGCATATATACCCTACAAAAGCATATAGGAATCTATATAGACTACAAAAGCCCACAGAGGCCTATAAAAGCCCACAGGGGCCTATAAAGGCCTATAGGAGCCTATATAACCTACGGAAGCCTAATGAGCCCATATAACCTAAGAAATCCTTTGGGAGACTATATAGCCTATAAAAGTCTATTGGAGTCTAGATGAGTCTATGAGAGTTTATATACAGTGTAGCCTACAAAAGCCTAAAGGATCCTATATAGCCTACAAAGCCTATAAGAGTCTTTAAAGCCTATTTAAGTCTATATAGCCTACAAAAACCTATAGGAGACTGTATAGCCTACGAAAGCCTATAGGAATCTATATAGCCTACAAAACCTACAGGAGACTATATAACCCAAGAAATCCTAATGAGCCTATATAACCCATGAAAGCCTATAGGAGCCTGTATATCCTACAAAAAGTCTTTGGAATTCTATATAGCCTATAGGAGCCCATATAGCCTACAAAGCCTATAGATGTCCATATGGTCTAGAAAAGCCTATAGGAGGCTATATAGCCTACAAAAGCCTATAGGAGGCTATAACGCCTACAAAAGCCTTTAGGACTCTATATAACCTATAGGAGTCTATATAACTTACAAAAGCCTGCAGGAGCCTATATAGTCAACAAAAGCCTATAGGAGTCTTTATAGTCAACAAAGGCCTATAGGGGTCTATATGGCCTATAGAAGTCTACATACTGTAGATTACAAAAGCCTACAGGAGTCTATATAGCCTACAAAATCCTATAGAAGTCTATATAGCATATATGAGTCTATATAGCTTACAAAAGCCTACAGGAGTCTATATAGCCTACACAAGCCTTTAGGAGCCTATATAGCCTATAGGAGTCTATATAGTTTAGAAAAGCCTACAGAAGCCTACATGAGTCTAAATAGCCTATCAGAGTTTATATAGCCTACAAAAGCCTATAGGAGTCGATATAGCCTACAAAAGCCTACAGAAGTCTATATAGCCTACAAAAGCCTACAGAAGTCTATATAGCCTACAAAAGCCTACAGAAGTCTATATAGCCTACAAAAGCCCACAGAAGTCTAAATAGCCTATAGGAGTTTATATGACCTACACAAGCCTTTAGGAGCCTATATAGCCTATAGAAGTCTATATAGTTTAGAAAAGCCTACAGGAGTCTATATAGCTTAGAAAAGCCTACAAGAGTCTATATAGCCTACAAAAGCCTACAGGAGTCTATATAGCCTACAAAAGCCTACAGAAGTCTATATAGCCTACAAAAGCCCACATAAGTCTAAATAGCCTATAGGAGTTTATATGACCTACACAAGCCTTTAGGAGCCTATATAGCCTATAGGAGTCTATATAGTTTAGAAAAGCCTACAGGAGTCTATATAGCTTAGACAAGCCTACAAGAGTCTATATAGCCTACAAAAGCCTACAGAAGTCTATATAGCCTACACAAGCCTTTAGAAGTCTAAATAGCCTATAGGAGTTTATTTGACCTACACAAGCCTACAGGAGCCTATATAGCCTACAAAAGCCCACAGAAGTCTAAATAGCCTATAGGAGTTTATATGACCTACACAAGCCTTTAGGAGCCTATATAGCCTATAGGAGTCTATATAGCTTAGAAAAGCCTACAAGAGTCTATATAGCCTACAAAAGCCTATAGGAGTCTATATAGCCTACAAAAGCCTACAGAAGTCTATATAGCCTACACAAGCCTTTAGAAGTCTAAATAGCCTATAGGAGTTTATTTGACCTACACAAGCCTACAGGAGCCTATATAGCCTATAGGAGTCTATATAGTTTAGAAAACCCTAAAGGAGTCTATATAGCCCACAAAAGCCTAAAGGAGTCTATATAGCCTACAAAAGCCAGGAGATTTTAATGATCGGGCTCAGATCATTATTTTAATATGCAGAATGAAATGAGGATGTGGCCTCGCCTTTACTAACCTGTAACCCCCGCTGTTCGCCATCGGACAAACCCAAAGCGCTGAGCGTTTTATATCTGCGTATTCTGAAGCACATCGCAGTAATAATGTAAATCTGCTGCATGCGCTGACAAGGTGCTCTGGGGTTTTCGGAGGAACATAAGTGAAGTTTCCTCTCCGTATTGCGAGATAGGGACTGTAATATTTAGCAATTACCACGGCGACTTGAGCCTTTTAAATGACATTAAAAAACCTCTGATCACCGGCACGGTTAATTAAGTTCATTCAAGTTCCTTAATTAAAATTTGCCTTAACGCAAAAAAAAAAAAAAAAAAAACCCCATTCAACTTTAGCGGCACAGTGGAAGGCGAATGGAAATATTTAATCATAATTTCAGTTAAGACAATGTAAGCATAATTAGCACCGGCTGCTTGTTAGTCTTTTCTGCATACGGGGAGATTGCTAATCAGCGACGACCAGATTAAAATTACAGCCTTGTGTAAATTCAAAGGAGACCCACTATGGCTTGTCAGCATTGGTTACCGATCTGGGGCGGCAGAGACGGGGGAAACATGAGATCGAAGGGCTGCACTTTTCTTCCTCTCGGGCTGAGTTATGGCAGAAGCCTTCCAAATTACAGACTTGTCTTGAAATAAAAAAACTTCTCAACCGCCCATCAGGAAACTCATTTGGTGAACAATTTTTGGCCAACTCTAAGGTGGGTCAACCAAAGTTTATAGAAGGGCCTTTTTGCTGCAGATTCACAAGTCCCGTTTCCCTCCACAACTCTACTATCTAGAGCAGGGGTCTCCAAACTTTCTAAACAAAGGGCCAGATTACTGTCCTCCAGACTTTAAGGGGCCGGACTGAGTACAAAATCCCCCATCATTGGTGTCATTGGGAGGACTCCTGCCCCATCATTGGGAGGAATTCTGCCCCATTATTGGTGTCATTGGGAGGACTCCTGCCCCATCATTGGGAGGACTTCTGCACCATCATTGGGAGGACTTCTGCCCCATCATTGGTGTCATTGGGAGGACTTCTGCCCCATCATTGGGAGGACTTCTGTCCCATCATTAGTGTCATTGGGAGGACTTCTCCCCCATCATTGGTGTCATTGGGAGGACTTCTGCCCCATCATTGGTGTCATTGGGAGGACTTCTCCCCCATCATTGGAAGGACTTCTGCCCCATCATTGGTGTCATTGGGAGGACTTCTGCACCATCATTGGGAGGACTTCTGCCCCATCATTGGAAGGACTTCTGCCCCATCATTGGTGTCATTGGGAGGACTTCTGCACCATCATTGGGAGGACTTCTGCACCATCATTGGGAGGACTTCTGCCCCATCATTGGGAGGACTTCTGCCCCATCATTGGTGTCATTGGGAGGACTTCTGCCCCATCATTGGGGGGACTTCTGTCCCATCATTGGTGTCATTGGGAGGACTTCTGCCCCATCATTGGGAGGACTTCTGCCCCATCATTGGTGTCATTGGGAGGACTTCTGCCCCATCATTGGTGTCATTGGGAGGACTTCTGCCCCATCATTGGGAGGACTTCTGTCCCATCATTAGTGTCATTGGGAGGACTTCTGTCCCATCATTGGTGTCATTGGGAGGACTTCTGCCCCATCATTGGTGCCAATGAATAAAAAAGCACCCAGAGGGCCGGATAAAATCAAGCAAAGGGCCACATGTGGCCCCCGGGCCGCAGTTTGGAGACCATTGATCTAGAGGAACAATCACTCCCAAAACCTTTTATAGTACCTACAGGATCCCTGCCAGGTCCTCCAGGGTTTTCAGGATTCCAAGGACCTTGAGTACTTATAGGATCCCTGCTGGGTCTTCCAGGGTTTTCAGGATTCCAAGGACCTTGAGTACTTATAGGATCCCTGCCGGGTCTTCCAAAGTTTTCAGGATTCCTAAGACATGCAGTACTTATAGGATCCCTGCCAGGCCCTCCAGGGTTTTCAGGATTCCTAGGACCTTCAGTACTTATAGGATCCCTGCCCGGTCTTCCAGGGTTTTCAGGATTTCTAGGACATGCAGTACTTATAGGATCCCTGCCAGGGTTTTCAGGATTCCAAGGACCTTGAGTACTTATAGTATCCCTGCTGGGTCTTCCAGGGTTTTCAGGATTCCTAGGACCTTGAGTACTTATAGGATCCCTGCCGGGTCTTCCAGGGTTTTCAGGATTCCAAGGACCTTCAGTACCTAAAGGATCCCTGCCCGGTCTTCCAGGGTTTTTAGGATTCCAAGGACCTTCAGTACTTATAGGATCCCTGCCCGGTCTTCCAGGGTTTTCAGGATTCTAAGGTCTTTCAGTACTTATAGGATCCCTGCCAGGTCTTCCAGGGTTTTCAGGATTCCAAGGACCTTGAGTACTTATAGGATCCCTGCCGGGTCTTCCAGGGTTTTCAGGATTCCTAGGACCTTGAGTACTTATAGGATCCCTGCCGAGTCTTCCAGGGTTTTCAGGATTCCAAGGACCTTGAGTACTTATAGGATCCCTTCCAGGTCTTCCAGGGTTTTCAGGATTCCAAGGACCTTCAGTACTTAAAGGATCCCTGCCCGGTCTTCCAGGGTTTTCAGGATTCCAAGGACCTTCAGTATTTATAGTATCCCTGCCCGGTCTTCCAGGGTTTTCAGGATTCCAAGGACCTTCAGTATTTATAGGATCCCTGCCGGGTCTTCCATGATTTTCAGGATTCCAAGGACCTTGAGTACTTATAGGATCCCTGCCAGGTCTTCCAGGGTTTTCAGGATTCCAAGGACCTTCAGTACTTAAAGGATCCCTGCCCGGTCTTCCAGCGTTTTCAGGATTCCAAGGACCTTCAGTACTTATAGGATCCCTGCCCGGTCTTCCAGGGTTTTCAGGATTCTAAGGTCCTTCAGTACTTATAGGATCCCTGCCAGGTCTTCCAGGGTTTTCAGGATTCAAAAGACCTTGAGTACTTATAGGATCCCTGCCGGGTCTTCCAGGGTTTTCGGGATTCCAAGGACCTTGAGTACTTATAGGATCCCTGCCGGGTCTTCCAGGGTTTTCAGGATTCCAAGGACCTTCAGTACTTATAGGATCCCTGCCCGGTTTTCCAGGGTTTTCAGGATTCTAAGGTCCTTAAGTATTTATAGGATCCCTGCCAGGTCTTCCAGGGTTTTCAGGATTCCAAGGACATTGAGTACTTATAGGATCCCTGCCGGGTCTTCCAGGGTTTTCAGGATTACAAAGACCTTCAGTACTTATAGGATCCCTGCCCGGTTTTCCAAGGTTTTCAGGATTCCTAGGACATGCAGTACTTATAGGATCCCTGCCAGGTCTTCCAGAGTTTTCAGGATTCCAAGGACCTTGAGTACTTATAGCAGTGGTTCTCAACCTGGGGGTTGAATTATGATTTGCCAGGGGTCACTAAATCCTGGGCTGTTCCTGAAGCCCACACCGCTCTTTCCCAGACTTTTTGCAGCTGTCTCCGGAGCCTGGGGCCGTCCAGCTAGGCTGTCTCTGGAGTCTGTTGCCGCCCAGCTGGGCTGTCTCTAGAGCCTGGGGCTACCCAGCTGGGCTGTCTCTGGAGTCTGTTGCCGCCCAGCTGGGCTGTCTCTGGAGCCCACGGCCGCCCAATCGGCCTCTTCACAGCCAGCCACCCATTGAGTTCATGACAAGACTGGGGGGCAGACACTAGAGGTCAGCTGGCTGGTGGGGAATGTGAAGTGGGAGGGGCTAAAGGAGACCCTATCTCCTGTTTTCAGCATAGGTGTCACTGCTACGAGACACAGCAAAGCCGGAGACACAGTGAGTAACACTACCTCTGATTATAGTTGTCATTAAAAGTCAACAAGGAGTAAGAGAAGGAATAGAGAATACATGGAAGAGAGAGGAAAGAGGGGGAGGTACAAAGAAAAAGGGAGAGAAATAATAAGACAAGAAATGAGGATAGAGAGAGATAAAAGGGAAAAGAAGGAGAAGACAAGAGAAAAGGTGGAACATCCTACAACGTACCATGAGGGGGTTTAATACTGTACAAGTGGAAAGGACTCGGGGAGCGCTAAATGTCTGTGGGTTAGGGGCGGAAATTACATGCCTTGTCTTGGGTGCCGACAACCCACACTATGAAAATAATTTTACTGTGAGGGGTCCCCACAACTTGGGAAATTTTGTCAAGGGGTCACAGCACTAGGAGGTTGAGAACCACTGACTTATAGGATCCCTGCTGGGTCTTCCAAAGTTTCCAGGATTCCTTGGACCGCCAGTACTCACAGGATTCCCTGCTGGTTCTTCCAGAGTTTCCTGAATTTCTTGGACCCTCAGTATGCACCAGGTCTCCAGGTATCCAGGTCTTCCTGGATTTTCAGGATTCCTAGGACCTTCAAGTATTTACGCGATCCCTGTTGGGTCGTCCATTGATTCCAGAATTCCTTGGAATGCCAGTGCTCACACAATCCCTTCTGGTTTTTCCAGAGTTTTTTTTTTAAGTCCTTGGACCTTCACTATTCACAGGATGCCTATTAGGTCCTCCAGGGTTTTCAGGATTCCTAGGACCTTGAGTACTTATAGGATCCCTCCCGGGTCTTACAGGGTTTCCAGAATTCGTTGGACCGCCAGCACCCACATGATCTCTTTTGGTTTTCCCAGAGTTTCCAGGATTCCTTGGACCGCCAGTACTCACAAGATCCCTGCTGGTTCTTCCAGAGTTTCCTTCTTTCATTGGACCTTCAGTATGCACAGGATGTCTATCAGGCCTTCCTGGATTTTCAAGATTCCTAGGACCTTTGAGTATACTATTTACAGGATCCCTGTTGTGTCGTCCAGGGATTCCAGAATTCCTTTTACTTCCAGTGCTCACAGGATGCCTGCTGGTTCTTCCAGGATTTCCAGGACCTCCAGTACTCAAGGGGAGGCCTTATGGGTCTTTCAGAATTTCCATGGCTCCTAGAACCTCCAGTACTCACAGGGTCTTCCAGGATTTCCAAAATTCCCAAGATCTCCAGTACTCACAGGATCTCTGCTGGGTCTTTCAGGAATTCCAGGGTTCACTGGACCTCCAGTACATATAGCATGCCTGTCAGGTCTTCCTGGATTTCCAGGATTCCCAGGACCTTGAGTACTCACAGAATCCCTGCTGGGTCTTCCAGGGTTTACAGGATTATTAATTCACCATTATCATACAACTGGGTGGGCTTGGGGGCACAGTCCTCTGCTCCCCGAGCCCATCCTTTTTTTAAGCCAATTAGAGTCTCAGGCTCTAATCATGTGCTTAAAAAAAAAACATTGAAATCCATGCGTCCGGCGTCCTGCATGTAGATTAGGGGGCCGGGCACATGGATTAGGGGGCCCCCTGCGCCCCTAATGGAGCGACCGCCATTGGGGATAGGGTTGCCACCTGTCCAAGGATACACCTGGACAGTTCTGGTTTTGAATTATGTATCCGGGTCGCAGTGCATCTGAAACCTGGACACATTATTCAGACCGGGCTTTGGCTCCCCAAGTAACTGAGATAGTCACACACAAATCTGTTGCCTGCGGGTGGCAGCTTGGACATCGCTGGGAGGATGGGCGTTGATATCAGCAAGAGCATTTTGGCCACACCCACTGTTTGCCACTGGTATGTGGCAACCCTAATTGGGGATACAATATAGGGAAGACACACGTAAGGGAGAGATGTAGGGACTGCACACCCCGAATTACGAACAAAAAACAGGGAAGTTTCCCCCAAGGGGTTTTTAAGCGGTGATGTAGCAAAATCAAAAGTATAAGTACATTTTTTTAAGAGATTTATAGATTCTGGCTATAGGATACAGTACATATTCCACAAAACAACAATGCAAGCATAGATATGCACAGCATTCCATTACATAATGTGTTAACTGTGTAGCAAAGCCCGACGCGTTTCGACCTGTGCACGTGTGGTTTTCTTCAGGGGTATAGTTTGCTCGTTGAGGATTGGAATGGATGATCTCAGAGCCAAATAGATACCGTGTTTCCCCGAAAGTAAGACATCCCCCGAAAAATAAGACCTACTTACAGTTTTGCCTCTGGCTGAAATATAAGGCATCCCCCCAAAAATAAGACCTCCCCGATAATAGGGCCTCCCCCAAACATAAGGCCTCCCAATAATAAGGCCCTCCGAAGCTACCGTAACTCTGTATCATGGATAGTAGCTCACTATTTTCATCAGAGAGCCTGCGCCGCCGCCAGGACAAGCTGCCTCCTGCTGCTCGCTCTGCCCTGAGGGCAGGGCCAATCCTAAGCAGGGTGCTACGGGGTGCTCTGCACCCAGGCGCCGCAGAGGTGGGGGGCGCCAAAGCTCCAAAGTGCTCCCCTCCCTCTTCCTTGTCTGTGTCCAGAGGCGGAGCGCATGTTTCAGGTCCTGCGGTTTCCCACCCCACTTGCTCTCTCCGCTGGCAACTGACAAGAGCGCATACCTCCCGCTGTCCCCGGAATCCGGGCTGGGTACCACAGCAGAGCCTACTACTGGAACACGTTCCGGCGCTAGGCTCCACTAATTAATTCTAACCACTGTGCATGCAGCATTCTCCTGTCTGCCCCGCCCCCTCTGCGCGTGTCGGCTCTTCTCCCATAGGCGGTGTGACGAGATGCTTCTGGGTTGGCCGGAGCTGCTGCCAATCATCCCGTGCACTCCCAGAAATGCTCTCCGAGTGCCACTCTCCTAGTAATCAAAGATGCCACGTATATGCCCCGCCCCCTGTAATGTGCTTCTGCTCCCAGCGCGCCCAAAATACAGGGATCTATTGGACAGGTAATGATCTATGGGGACACCTGATGTGGGGGGCTCTGATGGGGGACACCAGCTGTATGGGGTTTTCTGATGGGGGTCACCTGCTGGGGGGGACTCTGATGGGGGACACCAGCTGGGAGGGACTCTGATGGGGGACACCTGCTGGGGGGCTCTGATGGGGGACACCTGCTGGGGGGCTCTGATGGGGGACGCCTGCTGTGGGGGGCTCTGATGGGGTACACCTGCTGTGGGAGGGCTCTGATGGGGGACACCTGATGGGGGACACCTGCTGTGGGGGGCTCTGATGGGGGACACCTGCTGTGGGGGGACTCTGATGGGGACACCTGCTGGGGGGGGGGATCTGATGGGTGACACCTGTTGGGGGGATCTGATGGGGGACACCTGTTGGGGGGGGCTCTGATGGGGGACACTAATGAAGACTTCTTAGGGGAGCATCTCTGTGTTTGAGTCGTAGCCATAGAAACATTTGTAAAGGGGGGGAGTTAGTAAGATGACCACGCCCATGTGGGGGCGCCAGAAATATTTCTGCACCCAGGTGTCTGTGACCCTAGGATCGGCCCTGCCTGACGGAGTCTGGCCGACACACAATTAGACAGTGAGTAGTGCGGAGCAGCAGGAGTCGGGCACATTGTGTGGGCACACAGGGGTGACTGAGGTAGGGGGGGAAATGTCTGATAAAGGGGTGGGGGGAATGTCTGGTGAAGGCGTCCACTGGCACAGGGGTTGGGGGAGGGGGATCACTTAAAATAACATTTGTTCAACAATAAATGTGTACCGTATTCTTCTTCATGGAAAAATAAGACATCCCTGGAAAATAAGACCTAGCGCATCTTTGGGAGCAAAAATGAATATAAGACACTGTCTTATTTTCGGGGGAACAGGGTAGTTTAAAAATCCGGTAAAGGATCCAGAGGTTCTGTAGTGGTTCCCACCACCCCACAAAGGGAGAACTCATCTCAAAGGGGCTTGCAAGGAGCCACTCCTGAGACACCCTTAAAGAGATGGGGGGGGGGGGGGGGGGTTGGCACATGACATGCATGGCCATGTGACCGTTGTGACTGTCCGTCCAGGCATTCAGGGGATCAATGCATTGGGGATGAGACTGAAAGTGAAAGTGAAACTGCAGCAGGGAAAGAACAGGTTCCCTCCCCTGTTAGATGGGGCTGTGGCAGAGCTATTTAAACCTCTGAACTGGATGGACAGAAATCGTTTGGCAGTTAAAGGCGAATGAGAGAGGAAGGGAAGGGGAGAGAGAAAAAAAAATTAAAAGAATATAAAAAACAAGAACAAAAAAAAAAGAAGCACCGCCGTTTGCGATCCTTTGTGTTGGACGGTGGGGGGGGGGGGGGGGCTTGGGGTCGGCTATTACCGGGGGAAGGGAACCGACAGCAAATATCGCTTTATAAGCAATGCCACTTCCAGCGTTTAACTAGACAAGGAACATGTGATAGAAATTCTAATACAATAAAATAACATAAAATACAATAAAGTACAAATACAATGTATCTTTGTTGACTTGTAGCAATTACTCAATACACAAGGCGACACATAAAAGAAACATACAAGGAAGGCGCACGCCCCATGCCGATTCCTTCTAATTATTACCGGGGCGACACTTCCTGACATCTCCAGCGCCAAACCGCCAAATTTATGTTTTTAATACCGCTAAATATCCGCCCCCCCCCGCCCCCCACCATGCGGTAATTTTAATAAGCAATAACAATAAGGGGCTGATTGGTATTTAATCAGAGAAAGAAAGAAAAAAGTCAGTTCCCGTAATACAGACATAAGATGCGTATTGTGCGCGCGAAACGGCGCAATCGCAAAACACGAATCGGCGATCCAGGGAAGCGCACTCTTTATTAGATTCAATAAAAAAAGGAAATAATTTATATGCACTCGCCGGCCACTTTATTAGGTACATCTGTTCGATTAGCTAGTAACACAAATCGCTAATCGGGCCAATCACATGGCGGCAACTCAATGGGGGGAGGAGCTTCAGCACACAGGCTGTGATTGACAAACTCAGCTGTGCGTGTTTCCCAATGAGACTGTGTAGATCCTTGCTAGTAGCGGGTTGGACCCCCTTTATTAGGTCCCCCTTGCTAGTAGCGGGTTGGACCCCCTTTATTAGGTCCACCTTGCTAGTAGCGGGTTGGACCCCATTTAATAGCCCCCCCCCTGCTAGTAGCAGGTTGGACCCCTTTATTAGGTCCCACTTGCTAGTAGGGGGTTGGACCCCCTTTAATAAGCCCACCTTTCTAGTAGTGGCTTGGACCCCCTTTATTAGGCCCACCTTGCTAGTAGCGGGTTGGACCCCCTTTAATAGGTCCCCCTTGCTAGTAGCAGGTTGGACCCCTTTATTAGGTCCCCCTTGCTAGTAGGGGTTTGGACCCCCTTTATTAGGTCCCCCTTGCTAGTAGCGGGTTGGACCCCCTTTATTAGGTCCCCCTTGCTAGTAGCGGGTTGGACCCCCTTTATTAGGTCCCCCTTGCTAGTAGCCGGTTGGACCCCCTTTAATAGGTCCCCCTTGCTAGTAGCAGGTTGGACCCCTTTATTAGGTCCCCCTTGCTAGTAGGGGGGTGGACCCCCTTTAATAAGCCCACCTTTCTAGTAGTGGCTTGGACCCCCTTTATTAGGCCCACCTTGCTAGTAGCAGGTTGGACCCCTTTATTAGGTCCCCCTTGCTAGTAGCAGGTTGGACCCCCTTTATTAGGTCCCCCTTGCTAGTAGAGTGTTGGACCCCGTTTAATAGGTCCCCCTTGCTAGTAGCAGGTTGGACCCCCTTTATTAGGTCCCCCTTGCTAGTAGCGGGTTGGACCCCCTTTATTAGGTCCTCCTTGCTAGTAGCGGGTTGGACCCCCTTTATTAGGTCCCCCTTGCTAGTAGCGGGTTGGACCCCCTTTATTAGGTCCTCCTTGCTTGTAGCGGGTGTGACCCCCTTTATTAGGTCCTCCTTGCTAGTAGCGGGTTGGACCCCCTTTATTAGGTCCCTCTTGCTAGTAACGGGTTGGACCCCCTTTATTAGGTCCCCCATGCTAGTAGCGGGTTGGACCCCCTTTATTAGGTCCCCCTTGCTAGTAGAGTGTTGGACCCCGTTTAATAGGTCCCCCTTGCTAGTAGCGGGTTGGACCTCCTTTATTAGGTCCCCCTTGCTAGTAGCGGGTTGGACCCCCTTTATTAGGTCCCCCTTGCTAGTAGCAGGTTGGACCCCCTTTATTAGGTCCCCCTTGCTAGTAGCGGGCTGGACCCCCTTTATTAGGTCCCCCTTGCTAGTAGCGGGTTGGACCCCCTTTATTAGGTTCCCCTTGCTAGTAGCGGGCTGGACCCCCTTTATTAGGTCCTCCTTGCTAGTAGCGGGTTGGACCCCCTTTATTAGATCCCCCTTGCTAGTAGCGGGTTGGACCCCCTTCATTAGGTCCTCCTTGCTAGTAGCGGGTTGAACCCCCTTTATTAGGTCCCCCTTGCTAGTAGCGGGTTGGACCCCCTTTTTTTTATTTATTTATTATTATTTTTTTTATTCTAAAGATATTTTTAAATCTTTATATATTTTTTTTATTTTCCTTTTTTTTTTTTTACAGCTTAAGAAAACGATTTCTTTGTTTGCCGCACATTGAGATGAAAGTAATAAAGTTGCATTTGTCTCGACGCGTCTTTGTTGATCACACGGCTTTTTATATAAAACAAATCTGTCAAATGACAAAACATGAATCGGCGGCGCCGAGCGTCTTCAGGGTACAAAACGTTTTATGAGATTCAATAAAAAAAAGAAAAAGAAAGAATTCCCGGACATCACCGCTTAGGATTTATTTTTATTTTTTATCGCACTCCCAGAACTGGATGACGTTGTTACCTATACCTACACTATATTACCAAAAGTATTGGGACGCCTCCCTTTACACGCACATGAACTTTATTGGCGTCCCAGTCTTAGTCCGGAGGGTTCAGCATTGAGTTGGCTCCGCCCTTTGCAGCTATAACACCTTCACCTCTTCTGGGAAGGCCGTCCACAAGGTTTAGGAGGGGTGTCTATGGGAATGTTTGACCGTTCTTCCAGAAGAGCATTTGTGAGGTCAGGCACTGATGTTGGATGAGAAGGCCGCATCCCGCATGTGTTCTGTCGGGTTGAGGTGCAGGCCAGTCAAGTAACTCCACCCCCAAACTCGCTCCTCCATGTCTTTATGGACCTTGCTTTGTGCTCTAGTGTGCAGTCATGTTGGAATAGAAAGGGGCCGTCCCCAAACTCCTCCCACAAAGTTGGAAGCATGAAATTGTCCAAAATGTCTTGGTATGCCGACGCCTTAAGAGTTCCCTTCACTGGAACGAAGCGGGCCAAACCCAACCCCTGAAAAACAACCCCCCCCACACCATAATCCCCCCTCCCCCCACACCATAATCTCCCCTCCACCAAATGTTTGGGACCAGAGCACAAAGCAAGGACCATAAAGACACGGATGAGCGAGTTTGGGGTGGAGGAACTTGACTGGCCTGCATAGAGTCCTGACCTCAACCCGAGGCTCAGGGGTTGGGCTTGGCCCCCCTTAGTTCCAGTGAAGGGAACTCTTAAGGTGTCAGCATACCAAGACATTTTGGACAATTTCATGCTCCCAACTTTGTGGGAGGAGTTTGGGGGACGGCCCCTCCCTGTTCCAACATGACTGCCCACCAGTGCACAAAGCAAGGCCCATATAGACATGGATGAGCAAGTTTGGGGTGGAGGAACTTGGCTGGCCTGCACAGAGTCCTGACCTCAACCCCATAGAACACCTTTGGGATAAATTAGAGCGGAGACTGTGAGCCAGGCCTTCTTGTCCAACATCAGTGCCTGACCTCACAAATGCTCTTCTGGAAGAACGGTCAAACATTCCCATAGACACCCCTCCTAAACCTTGTGGACGGCCTTCCCAGGAGAGGTGAAGCTGTTATAGCTGTAGAGGGTGGGGCCAACTCAATTTTGAACCCTACGGACTAAAACATCTCGGTGTTTTGCCCGTTGCGTACGTCTCGGTGTTTTGCCCGTTCCGTACGTCTCGGTGTTTTTCCGTTCAGTACCTCTCTGTGTTTTGCCCATTCCGTACGTCTTGGTGTTTTGCCCGTTCCGTACGTCTCGGTGTTTTGCCCGTTCCATACATCTCGGTGTTTTGCCCGTTCCGTACGTCTCGGTGTTTTTCCGTTCGTCCGTCTCGGTGTTTTGCCCGTTCCGTACGTCTCAGTGTTTTGCCCGTTCCGTACGTCTCGGTGTTTTTCCGTTCCTCCGTCTCGGTGTTTTGCCCGTTCCGTACGTCTCTGTGTTTTGCCTGTTCCGTACGTCTCGGTGTTTTGCCCGTTCCTCCGTCTCAGTGTTTTGCCCGTTCCGTACGTCTCGGTGTTTTGCCCGTTCCGTATGTCTCGGTGTTTTGCCCGTTCCGTACGTCTCGGTGTTTTGCCCGTTCCGTACGTCTCGTTGTTTTGCCCGTTCCGTACGTCTCGGTGTTTTGCCCGTTCCGTACGTCTCGTGTTTTGCCCGTTCCGTACGTCTCGGTGTTTTGCCCGTTCCGTACGTCTCGGTGTTTTGTCCGTTCCGTACGTCTCGGTGTTTTGCTCGTGCCTCCGTCTCGGTGTTTTGCCCGTTCCGTGCGTCTCGATGTTTTGCCCGTTCCGTACGTCTCGGTGTTTTGCCCGTTCCGTACGTCTCGGTGTTTTGCCCGTTCCGTACGTCTCGGTGTTTTGCCCGTTCCGTACGTCTCGGTGTTTTGCCCGTTCCGTACGTCTCGGTGTTTTGCCCGTTCCGTAGGTCTCTGTGTTTTGCCTGTTCCGTACGTCTCGGTGTTTTGCCCGTTCCTCCGTCTCGGTGTTTTGCCCGTTCGTACGTCTCGGTGTTTTGCCCGTTCCGTACGTCTCGGTGTTTTGCCCGTTCCGTACGTCTCGTTGTTTTGCCCGTTCCGTACGTCTCGGTGTTTTGCCCGTTCCGTACGTCTCGGTGTTTTGCCCATTCCTCCGTCTCGGTGTTTTGCCCGTTCTGTACGTCTCGGTGTTTTGCCCGTTCCGTACGTCTCGGTGTTTTGCCCGTTCCGTACGTCTCGGTGTTTTGCCCGTTCCGTACGTCTCGGTGTTTTGCCCATTCCGTACGTCTCGGTGTTTTGCCCGTTCCTCCGTCTCGATGTTTTGCCCGTTCCTCCGTCTCGGTGTTTTGCCCGTTCCTCCGTCTCGGTGTTTTGCCCGTTCCTCCGTCTCGGTGTTTTGCCCGTTCCGTACGTCTCGGTGTTTTGCCCGTTCCTCCATCTCGGTGTTTTGCCCGTTCCGTACGTCTCGGTGTTTTGCCCGTTCCTCCGTCTCGGTGTTTTGCCCGTTCTTCCGTCTCGGTGTTTTGCCCGTTCCTCCGTCTCGGTGTTTTGCCCGTTCCGTACGTCTCGGTGTTTTGCCCGTTCTGTACGTCTCGGTGTTTTGCCCGTTCCGTACGTCTCGGTGTTTTGCCCGTTCCGTACGTCTCGGTGTTTTGCCCGTTCCTCCGTCTCGGTGTTTTGCGCGTTCCATACATCTCGGTGTTTTGCTCGTTACGTACGTCTCGGTGTTTTGCCGTTCCGTACGTCTCGGTGTTTTGCCCGTTCCTCCGTCTCGGTGTTTTGCCCGTTCTTCCGTCTCGGTGTTTTGCCCGTTCTTCCGTCTCGGTGTTTTGCCCGTTCTTCCGTCTCGGTGTTTTGCCCGTTCTTCCGTCTCGGTGTTTTGCCCGTTCCGTACGTCTCGGTGTTTTGCCCGTTCCTCCGTCTCGGTGTTTTGCCCGTTCCGTACGTCTCGGTGTTTTGCCCGTTCCTCCGTCTCGATGTTTTGCCCGTTCCGTACGTCTCGGTGTTTTGCC
This sequence comes from Rana kukunoris, assembly GCA_029574335.1. Taxonomy (NCBI): domain Eukaryota; kingdom Metazoa; phylum Chordata; class Amphibia; order Anura; family Ranidae; genus Rana; species Rana kukunoris. The sequence continues at coordinate 1,942,144 of CM056057.1, read as the reverse complement.
CGTTCCTCCATCTCGGTGTTTTGCCCGTTCCTCCGTCTCGGTGTTTTGCCCGTTCCGTCCGTCTCGGTGTTTTGCCCGTTCCTCCGTCTCGGTGTTTTGCCCGTTCCGTACGTCTCGGTGTTTTGCCCGTTCCTCCGTCTCGGTGTTTTGCCCGTTCTTCCGTCTCGGTGTTTTGCCCGTTCCTCCGTCTCGGTGTTTTGCCCGTTCCTCCGTCTCGGTGTTTTGCCCGTTCCGTACGTCTCGGTGTTTTGCCCGTTCCGTACGTCTCGGTGTTTTGCCCGTTCTGTACGTCTCGGTGTTTTGCCCGTTCCTCCGTCTCGGTGTTTTGCGCGTTCCATACATCTCGGTGTTTTGCTCGTTCCGTACGTCTCGGTGTTTTGCCGTTCCGTACGTCTCGGTGTTTTGCCCGTTCCTCCGTCTCGGTGTTTTGCCCGTTCCTCCGTCTCGGTGTTTTGCCCGTTCTTCCGTCTCGGTGTTTTGCCCGTTCTTCCGTCTCGGTGTTTTGCCCGTTCCTCCGTCTCTGTGTTTTGCCCGTTCCGTACGTCTCGGTGTTTTGCCCGTTCCTCCGTCTCAGTGTTTTGCCCGTTCGGTACGTCTCGGTGTTTTGCCCGTTCCTCCGTCTCAGTGTTTTGCCCGTTCGGTACGTCTCGGTGTTTTGCCCGTTCCTCCGTCTCAGTGTTTTGCCCGTTCCGTACGTCTCGGTGTTTTGCCCGTTCCTCCGTCTCAGTGTTTTGCCCGTTCCGTACGTCTCGGTGTTTTGCCCGTTCCTCCGTCTCGATGTTTTGCCCGTTCCGTACGTCTCGGTGTTTTGCCCGTTCCTCCGTCTCGGTGTTTTGCCCGTTCCTCCGTCTCGATGTTTTGCCCGTTCTGTACGTCTCGTTGTTTTGCCCGTTCCGTACGTCTCGGTGTTTTGCCCGTTCCGTACGCCTCGGTGTTTTGCCCGTTCCTCCGTCTCGGTGTTTTGCCCGTTCCGTACGTCTCGGTGTTTTGCCCGTTCCATACGTCTCGGTGTTTTTCCGTTCAGTACCTCTCTGTGTTTTGCCCATTCCGTACGTCTCGGTGTTTTGCCCGTTCCGTACGTCTCAGTGTTTTGCCCGTTCCGTACGTCTCGGTGTTTTGCCCGTTCCGTACGTCTCGGTGTTTTTCCGTTCAGTACCTCTCTGTGTTTTGCCCATTCCGTACATCTCGGTGTTTTGCCCGTTCCGTACGTCTCGGTGTTTTGCCCGTTCCATACATCTCGGTGTTTTGCCCGTTCCGTACGTCTCGGCGTTTTGCCTGTTCCGTACGTCTCGGTGTTTTTTACCGTTCAGTACCTCTCTGTGTTTGCCCGTTCCTCCGTCTCAGTGTTTTGCCCGTTCCTCCGTCTCAGTGTTTTGCCCGTTCCGTACGTCTCGGTGTTTTGCCCGTTCCGTACGTCTCGGTGTTTTGCCCGTTCCTCCGTCTCGATGTTTTGCCCGTTCCTCCGTCTCTGTGTTTTGCCCGTTCCTCCGTCTCGGTGTTTTGCCCGTTCCGTACGTCTTGGTGTTTTGCCCGTTCCGTACGTCTCTGTGTTTTGCCCGTTCCGTACGTCTCGGTGTTTTGCCCGTTCCTCCGTCTCGATGTTTTGCCCGTTCCTCCGTCTCGGTGTTTTGCCCGTTCCTCCGTCTCGGTGTTTTGCCCGTTCCGTACGTCTCGGTGTTTTGCCCGTTCCGTACGTCTCGGTGTTTTGCTCGTTCCGTACGTCTCGGTGTTTTGCCCGTTCCGTACGTCTCGGTGTTTTGCCCGTTCCTCCGTCTCGATGTTTTGCCCGTTCCGTACGTCTCGGTGTTTTGCCCGTTCCGTACGTCTCGGTGTTTTGCCCGTTCCGTACGTCTCGGTGTTTTGCCCGTTCCTCCGTCTCGGTGTTTTGCCCGTTCCTCCGTCTCGGTGTTTTGCCCGTTCCGTACGTCTCGGTGTTTTGCCCGTTCCGTACGTCTCGGTGTTTTGCCCGTTCCGTACGTCTCGGTGTTTTGCCCGTTCCGTACGTCTCTGTGTTTTGCCCGTTCCGTACGTCTCGGTGTTTTGCCCGTTCCGTACGTCTCGGTGTTTTGCCCGTTCCTCCGTCTCGATGTTTTGCCCGTTCCGTACGTCTCGGTGTTTTGCCCGTTCCGTACGTCTCGGTGTTTTGCTCGTTCCGTACGTCTCGGTGTTTTGCCCGTTCCTCCGTCTCGATGTTTTGCCCGTTCCGTACGTCTCGGTGTTTTGCCCGTTCCTCCGTCTCGATGTTTTGCCCGTTCCGTACGTCTCGGTGTTTTGCCCGTTCCGTACGTCTCTGTGTTTTGCCCGTTCCGTACGTCTCGGTGTTTTGCCCGTTCCTCCGTCTCGATGTTTTGCCCGTTCCTCCGTCTCGGTGTTTTGCCCGTTCCTCCGTCTCGGTGTTTTGCCCGTTCCGTACGTCTCGGTGTTTTGCCCGTTCCGTACGTCTCTGTGTTTTGCCCGTTCCGTACGTCTCGGTGTTTTGCTCGTTCCGTACGTCTCGGTGTTTTGCCCGTTCCGTACGTCTCTGTGTTTTGCCCGTTCCGTACGTCTCGGTGTTTTGCCCGTTCCTCCGTCTCGATGTTTTGCCCGTTCCTCCGTCTCGGTGTTTTGCCCGTTCCTCCGTCTCGGTGTTTTGCCCGTTCCGTACGTCTCGGTGTTTTGCCCGTTCCGTACGTCTCGGTGTTTTGCCCGTTCCGTACGTCTCTGTGTTTTGCCCGTTCCTCCGTCTCGGTGTTTTGCCCGTTCCTCCGTCTCGGTGTTTTGCCCGTTCCTCCGTCTCGGTGTTTTGCCCGTTCCTCCGTCTCAGTGTTTTGCCCGTTCCTCCGTCTCGATGTTTTGCCCGTTCCGTACGTCTCGATGTTTTGCCCGTTCCGTACGTCTCGGTGTTTTGCCCGTTCCTCCGTCTCGATGTTTTGCCCGTTCCGTACGTCTCGGTGTTTTGCCCGTTCCGTACGTCTTGGTGTTCTGCCCGTTCCTCCGTCTCGATGTTTTGCCCGTTCCGTACGTCTCTGTGTTTTGCCCGTTCCGTACGTCTCGGTGTTTTGCTCGTTCCGTACGTCTCGGTGTTTTGCTCGTTCCGTACGTCTCTGTGTTTTGCCCGTTCCGTACGTCTCGGTGTTTTGCCCGTTCCGTACGTCTCGGTGTTTTGCCCGTTCCGTACGTCTCGGTGTTTTGCCCGTTCCTCCGTCTCGATGTTTTGCCCGTTCCGTACGTCTCGGTGTTTTGCCCGTTCCGTACGTCTCTGTGTTTTGCCCGTTCCGTACGTCTCGGTGTTTTTCCCGTTCCTCCGTCTCGGTGTTTTGCCCGTTCCGTACGTCTCGTTGTTTTGCCCGTTCCGTACGTCTCGGTGTTTTGCCCGTTCCGTACGTCTCGGTGTTTTGCTCGTTCCGTACGTCTCTGTGTTTTGCCCGTTCCGTACGTCTCGGTGTTTTGCCCGTTCCGTACGTCTCGGTGTTTTGCCCGTTCCTCCGTCTCGATGTTTTGCCCGTTCCGTACGTCTCGGTGTTTTGCCCGTTCCTCCGTCTCGATGTTTTGCCCGTTCCGTACGTCTCGGTGTTTTGCCCGTTCCGTACGTCTCTGTGTTTTGCCCGTTCCGTACGTCTCGGTGTTTTGCCCGTTCCGTACGTCTCTGTGTTTTGCCCGTTCCGTACGTCTCGGTGTTTTTCTTTGGATTCGGACCTCTGTGTGTCCTGACCTTGGAGAAAAGGCAGCTGTGCGGTCGGACCCTCCATACCCCCCCCCTTCTGTCAGCCGCTGGGAAGAAGAAGAAGTCGGAAGAACTTCTCAGATTCCACATCACCCCCCCAGCCCCCCCCCCCCCCCCGGTGACGCACTTTGATATAATGCAGAGCCAAGAACTTCTCACAGAGCTAATTGTAGCGCCGCTGAGATAATTCGGTGATGATAGAAGTGCTGCTTTAATGAAAAGTAAAAACTAAACAGCTAAATACACAAATGAAATACATACACTGTCAAAAGTATTGGGACGCCTGCCTTTACACGCACACAGAGGCGTTGGTAGGCGGGTGCGGGGGGTGCGGGCCGCACCCCAGAGGGGTGACACCCGTGGGTAGCAGCACACACCTATAACACCGCGCGCTACCCCTGATTAGCTGAGCCTCGGCTCGCTCCGCTGTGTACCTCCTCTGTTTACATCCACAGAGGAGGAGGATCCTGCGCTTGAGAGACAGAGACACAGGGGTAGATTCACGTACCTCGGCGCATCTTTGTGCGGGCGTAGCGTATCTTCTTTATGCTACGCCGGCGCAACGTTGAGAGGCAAGCATGGTATTTACAAAGCAAATGCTCTCCACGTTGCGCCGGCGTAGCGTATAATTGACGCCGTAAGCCGACGTAGGTTAAAGTAGGTGGAAGTGGGCTGGAAGTGGGCGTGAATGAAGCGTGACCCCATGCAAATGATGGGCTGAGCCTCAGACAAGTACTAAAAACAAACGGCGCATGCGTCGTCTCTTGGACGCATCCCGGTGCGCATGCTCACAGTCACGTCGAAGTAGCTGCCTCAGATACTTCGAATTACTGCCTACGACGTGAACGTAACCTACGCACAGCCCTATTCACGTACAACGTAAACGGCGTACACAACGTTAAATTTTACGGCGTCCGTTCCCTGGTCCATACCTTTGCATGGGTTGCGCCTCCAATATGAGGAATAGCTTTACGCCGGACGTAACCTTTACGCAAATCGCTTAAAACATGCGCCGGGCGCCAGTACGTTTCGTGAATCGGCGTATCTCCCTCATTTGCATATTCAAAATGGGAACGCCAGATGCGTCCAGCGTAACTACTCTACGCCGGCGTATCTGGCTTTTGGAATCGGCGCATAGATACGACGGCGCACATTTGTACTTACGACGATGTATCTCGAGATACGTGGGCGTAAGGCTTTGTGAATCCGGGCCACAGTGTGTGTATCTGTTAGCGCTGTTCTGAGGTATGTAAGGGGGGGGGGGGCGTTTATACCGCTGGGGGGTCTGTACTGCTGGGGGGGGTCTGCACTGAGGGGGGTCTGTAATGCTGGGGGGTCTGCACTAGGGGGGTGTCTGTACTGAGGGGGGCTGTAATGCTGGGGGGATCTGTACTGAGGGGGTCTGTATTGCTGGTGGTCTTCATTAGGGGGTGTCTGTACTGAGGGGGGTCTGCACTAAGGGGGTGTCTGTACTGAGGGGGGCTGTAATGCTGGGGGGATCTGTACTGAGGGGGTCTGTATTGCTGGTGGTCTTCATTAGGGGGTGTCTGTACTGAGGGGGGTCTACACTAGGGGGGTGTCTGTACTGAGGGGGGCTGTAATGATGGGGGGATCTGTACTGAGGGGGTCTGTATTGCTGGTGGTCTTCATTAGGGGGTGTCTGTACTGAGGGGGGTCTACACTAGGGGGGTGTCTGTACTGAGGGGGGCTGTAATGCTGGGGGGATCTGTACTGAGGGGGTCTGTATTGCTGGTGGTCTTCATTAGGGGGTGTCTGTACTGAGGGGGGTCTACACTAGGGGGGTGTCTGTAATGAGGGGGGTCTGCACTGAGGTGGGTGTCTGTACTGCTGGGGGGTCTGCACTCAGGTGGTGGGTGTTTGTACTGATGGGGGGTCTGCACTGTGCTGTGATTCATTACAGCACAAGCTGATTTTTGGGAAGGGGGGTGTCTCTGAATAGTAGTTTGGAAATGTGGTCACCCTACCGATGCCCCACCGAGAAGAAGTAAGTTCCGAACGGTGGGGAATGCACACTGGCGGCAATTGATGGGCACAGTGGCTGCGTTTGATGTTTGCGCCCCCCCCCCCCCCAAAAAAAAGAATTTGAGCACCAGCCGCCACTGCCCCTTGCAGTTGATTGGCACAGTAGCGGCAATTGATGGGCACAGTGTCAGCCTTTGATAGGCACAGTGGCTGCGTTTGATGGGCACAGTGGCAGAAATTGATGGGCACAGTGGCAACAAGTAGAGTACTGTTGGGTGATAAAGGGGCTGACATCACCACTACGTCCTCTAAACCCCAACACTGGCTGGTGAGGGAGCTCTGTATAGGTAAGTATAGGGTGGTCAGGAGGTGAGCTTTAACTGCTCTATATAGATACCGTATATACTTGAGTATAAGCCAAGTTTTTCAGCCCTTTTTTTAAGGACACAGTGAGGATGGCACAGTGAGGTTGCAAAAGACAAAGTGAGGTTGTAATGGGCACAGTGAGGATACGCATAGTAAGGATTGGCACAGTGAGGATAGGCACAGTGAGGATGGGCACAGTGGGGTTGCAAAGGGCACAGTGAGGTTGGCACAGTGAGGTTGCAATGGGCACAGTGATGTTGGCACAGTGAGGTTGCAATGGGCACAGTGATGTTGGCACAGTAAAGGTTGAAAAGGGCACAGTGAGGTTGCAATGGGCACAGTGAGGTTGGCACAGTGAGGTTGCAATGGGCACAGTGAGGTTGGCACAGTGAGGTTGCAATAGGCACAGTGAGGATGGCACAGTGAGGTTGCAATGGGCACAGTGAGGATGGCACAGTGAGGTTGAAAAAGGGCACAGTGACAGTGAGGTTGCAATGGGAACAGTGAGGTTGGGCACAGCGAGGTTGCAATGGGCACAGTGAGGTTGGGCACAGCGAGGTTGCAATGGGCACAGTGAGGTTGGCACAGTGAGGTTGCAAAAGACAAAGTGAGGTTGTAATGGGCACAGTGAGGATACGCACAGTAAGGATTGGCACAGTGAGGATAGGCACAGTGAGGATGGGCACAGTGGGGTTGCAAAGGGCACAGTGAGGTTGGCACAGTGAGGTTGCAATGGGCACAGTGATGTTGGCACAGTGAGGTTGCAATGGGCTCAGTGATGTTGGCACAGTAAAGGTTGAAAAGGGCACAGTGAGGTTGCAATGGGCACAGTGAGGTTGGCACAGTGAGGTTGCAATGGGCACAGTGAGGTTGGCACAGTGAGGTTGCAAAGGGCACAGTGACAGTGAGGTTGCAATGTGAACAGTGAGGTTGGCACAGCGAGGTTGCAATGGGCACAGTGAGGTTGGGCACAGCGAGGTTGCAATGGGCACAGTGAGGATGGCACAGTGAGGTTGCAAAAGACAAAGTGAGGTTGTAATGGGCACAGTGAGGATACGCATAGTAAGGATTGGCACAGTGAGGATAGGCACAGTGTGGATGGGCACAGTGGGGTTGCAAAGGGCACAGTGAGGTTGGCACAGTGAGGTTACAATGGGCACAGTGATGTTGGCACAGTGAGGTTACAATGGGCACAGTGATGTTGGCACAGTAAAGGTTGAAAAGGGCACAGTGAGGTTGCAATGGGCACAGTGAGGTTGGCACAGTGAGGTTGCAATGGGCACAGTGAGGTTGGTACAGTGAGGTTGCAATAGGCACAGTGAGGATGGCACAGTGAGGTTGCAATAGGCACAGTGAGGATGGCACAGTGAGGTTGCAAAGGGCACAGTGACAGTGAGGTTGCAATGGGAACAGTGAGGTTGGCACAGCGAGGTTGCAATGGGCACAGTGAGGTTGGGCACAGCGAGGTTGCAATGGGCACAGTGAGGTTGGCACAGTGAGGTTGGGCACAGTGAGGTTGCAATGGGCACAGTGACGTTGGCACAGTGAGGTTTCAATGGGCACAGTGGGGCGTGCAAATGGGCACTTTTTTGCTTACAGTAGCTGCTGCACTCTCACCCTAGGCTTATACTCGAGTCAATACGGTTTCCCATTTTTTTTTTTTTGTGGTAAAAATAGGCGCCTCGGCTTATACTCGGGTATATACGGTAAGTGTAGGGTGGTCAGGAGGTGAGCTTTAACCAGATCTTTGGCGAGGTCGTTGGGTCTCTTTAGATGCCCGATCAACCCTTAACAAAAATGTTCTTGGAATTTCCTTTGGCTGATCCAGTGTCAGAGGTGAATGACGGAACGAGCATGCGCGGCTCAAATAAACAGCCCATGATCCAGCCGCCCGCCTTGGAAACAGGAAGCTCCTTTTTTTTCTTTGATAAAAGGCTACATTATGTTCTTACAATGGTCTTTATGAATTTAACATTTTTGCGCTGTTTCGTCTGGCGTTGCTAGGCAACCCGTAAACGCCGCACGTTGTGAGACTAAACACTGCCGGTCTGGCGCACCTTCCTCCCATCCGATCGTGTTACCGCGATCTGAGGGAACGGCAACACCCGGCTGTCACTGGGCCGCTCATGAATATTCAAATACTGTACATTCCGCAAACCCCCCCCCCCTCACCCGTCACCTCCCCCGGCCTTCTCACTTTCCACCAATTACGTCTGCAACCAACAATTATTATTTTTATCCCAAAACGTAAATGTAGCGAACGGGGAACGATCTGCGCTCGGCAAAAAATCGCAAAAAAAATCGAAAAATCAATAAATAAAAAATCAGCAGAGGTTAACCACGGACCCCGGACCGTTTCACTGGCCAAAGACCGGGGGCCTTGTTTTGCGATTTGGCGCCGCGCCGCTTTAACTGACAATTGCGCGGTCGTGCGACGTGGCTCCCAAACAAAATTGGCGTCCTTTTTTTCCCACAAATAGAGCTTTCTTTTGGTGGTATTTGATCACCTCTGCGCGTTTTTTTGCGCTATAAACAAAAATAGAGCGACAATTTCGATTTTTTCTTTATATATTTTTTACTTTTTCTATAATAAATATCCCCCAAAAATATATAAAAAATATAGTTTTCCTCAGTTTAGGCCGATACCTATTCTTCTACCTATTTTTAGTAAAAAAAAAAAAAGCAATAAGCGTTTATCGATTGGTTTGCGCAAATGTTATAGCGTCGACAAAATAGGGGATAGTTTTATGGCATTTTTGTTATAAAAAAAATGTGTCCTAGTAAATCTGCGATTTTTATCGGTACTGCGACTTTATGGCGGACACCTCAGACACGGGAGTGCGAGAGTGTAAGAACGACACCGGGAGTGCGAGAGTGTAAGAACGGCACCGGACGGCGAGAGTGTAAGAACGCCACCGGGAGTACGAGAGTGTAAGAATGGCACCGGCTGTACGAGAGTGTAAGAACGGCACCGGCTGTACGAGAGTGTAAGAACGGCACCGGGTGTACGAGAGTGTAAGAATGGCACCGGCTGTACGAGAGTATAAGAACGGCACCGGCTGTACGAGAGTGTAAGAACGGCACCGGCTGTACGAGAGTGTAAGAACGGCACCGGGTGTACGAGAGTGTAAGAACGGCACCGGATGTACGAGAGTGTAAGAACGCCACCGGGAGTACGAGAGTGTAAGAACGACACCGGGTGTACGAGAGTGTAAGAACGGCACCGGGTGTACGAGAGTGTAAGAACGGCACCGGGTGTACGAGAGTGTAAGAACGGCACCGGGTGTACGAGAGTGTAAGAACGGCACCGGGTGTACGAGAGTGTAAGAACGGCACCGGCTGTACGAGAGTGTAAGAACGGCACCGGGGGTACGAGAGTGTAAGAACGGCACCGGACGGCGAGAGTGTAAGAACGGCATGTACGAGAGTGTAAGAACGGCACCGGGTGTACGAGAGTGTAAGAACGGCACCGGGTGTACGAGAGTGTAAGAACGGCACCGGGTGTACGAGAGTGTAAGAACGGCACCGGGTGTACGAGAGTGTAAGAACGGCACCGGCTGTACGAGAGTGTAAGAACGGCACCGGGGGTACGAGAGTGTAAGAACGGCACCGGACGGCGAGAGTGTAAGAACGGCATGTACGAGAGTGTAAGAATGGCACTGGGGGTACGAGAGTGTAAGAACGGCACCGGATGTACGAGAGTGTAAGAACGCCACCGGGAGTACGAGAGTGTAAGAACGGCACCGGGTGTACGAGAGTGTAAGAATGGCACCGGCTGTACGAGAGTGTAAGAACGGCACCGGGGGTACGAGAGTGTAAGAACGGCACCGGCTGTACGAGAGTGTAAGAACGGCACCGGGGGTACGAGAGTGTAAGAACGGCACCGGGTGTACGAGAGTGTAAGAACGGCACCGGGTGTACGAGAGTGTAAGAACGGCACCGGGGGTACGAGAGTGTAAGAACGGCACCGGGTGTACGAGAGTGTAAGAACGGCACCGGGGGTACGAGAGTGTAAGAACGGCACCGGGGGTACGAGAGTGTAAGAACGGCACCGGGGGTACGAGAGTGTAAGAACGGCACCGGCTGTACGAGAGTGTAAGAACGGCACCGGGGGTACGAGAGTGTAAGAACGGCACCGGACGGCGAGAGTGTAAGAACGGCATGTACGAGAGTGTAAGAATGGCACTGGGGGTACGAGAGTGTAAGAACGGCACCGGATGTACGAGAGTGTAAGAACGCCACCGGGAGTACGAGAGTGTAAGAACGACACCGGGTGTACGAGAGTGTAAGAACGCCACCGGGAGTACGAGAGTGTAAGAACGGCACCGGGGGTACGAGAGTGTAAGAACGGCACCGGGTGTACGAGAGTGTAAGAACGGCACCGGGGGTACGAGAGTGTAAGAACGGCACCGGGAGTACGAGAGTGTAAGAACGCCACCGGGAGTACGAGAGTGTAAGAACGGCATGTACGAGAGTGTAAGAATGGCACCGGATGTACGAGAGTGTAAGAACGGCACCGGACGGCGAGAGTGTAAGAACGGCATGTACGAGAGTGTAAGAACGGCACCAGGGGTACGAGAGTGTAAGAACGGCACCGGGGGTACGAGAGTGTAAGAACGGCACCGGGTGTACGAGAGTGTAAGAACGGCACCGGGGGTACGAGAGTGTAAGAACGGCACCGGCTGTACGAGAGTGTAAGAACGGCACCGGGGGTACGAGAGTGTAAGAACGGCACCGGGTGTACGAGAGTGTAAGAACGGCACCGGGAGTACGAGAGTGTAAGAACGGCACCGGGGGTACGAGAGTGTAAGAATGGCACCGGATGTACGAGAGTGTAAGAACGCCACCGGGTGTACGAGAGTGTAAGAACGCCACCGGGAGTACGAGAGTGTAAGAACGACACCGGGTGTACGAGAGTGTAAGAACGGCACCGGGTGTACGAGAGTGTAAGAATGGCACCGGCTGTACGAGAGTGTAAGAACGGCACCGGGAGTACGAGAGTGTAAGAACGCCACCGGGAGTACGAGAGTGTAAGAACGGCATGTACGAGAGTGTAAGAATGGCACCGGATGTACGAGAGTGTAAGAACGACACCGGGTGTACGAGAATGTAAGAACGGCACCGGATGTACGAGAGTGTAAGAACGCCACCGGGAGTACGAGAGTGTAAGAACGACACCGGGAGTACGAGAGTGTAAGAACGACACCGGGTGTACGAGAGTGTAAGAACGGCACCGGGTGTACGAGAGTGTAAGAATGGCACCGGCTGTACGAGAGTGTAAGAACGGCACCGGGAGTACGAGAGTGTAAGAACGCCACCGGGAGTACGAGAGTGTAAGAACGGCACCGGGTGTACGAGAGTGTAAGAACGGCACCGGGGGTACGAGAGTGTAAGAACGGCACCGGGTGTACGAGAGTGTAAGAACGGCACCGGGGGTACGAGAGTGTAAGAACGGCACCGGGAGTACGAGAGTGTAAGAACGGCACCGGCTGTACGAGAGTGTAAGAACGGCACCGGGAGTAAAAGAGTGTAAGAACGACACCGGGAGTGTGAGAGTGTAAGAATGACACCGGGAGTGCGAGAGTGTAAGAACGCCACCGGGAGTACGAGAGTGTAAGAACGGCACCGGGTGTACTTGAGTGTAAGAACAGCACCAGGGGTACGAGAGTGTAAGAACGGCACTGGGGGTACGAGAGTGTAAGAACGGCACTGGGGGTATGAGAGTGTAAGAACGGCACTGGGGGTACGAGAGTGTAAGAACGGCACTGGGGGTACGAGAGTGTAAGAACGGCACCGGATGTACGAGAGTGTAAGAATGGCACCGGGAGTAAAAGAGTGTAAGAACGACACTGGGAGTGTGAGAGTGTAAGAATGACACCGGGAGTGCGAGAGTGTAAGAACGCCACCGGGAGTACGAGAGTGTAAGAACGGCACCAGGGGTACGAGAGTGTAAGAATGGCACCGGCTGTACGAGAGTGTAAGAACGGCACCAGGAGTACGAGAGTGTAAGAATGGCACCGGCTGTACGAGAGTGTAAGAACGGCACCGGGAGTAAAAGAGTGTAAGAACGACACCGGGAGTAAAAGAGTGTAAGAATGACACCGGGAGTGCGAGAGTGTAAGAACGCCACCGGGAGTGTGAGAGTGTAAGAACGACACCGGGAGTGCGAGAGTGTAAGAACGGCACCGGGGGTGCGAGAGTGTAAGAACGGCACCGGGAGTGCGAGAGTGTAAGAACGGCACCGGGAGTACGAGAGTGTAAGAACGGCACCGGGAGTACGAGAGTGTAAGAATGGCACCGGGGGTACGAGAGTGTAAGAACGGCACCGGGTGTACGAGAGCGTGAGAATGGCACCTGGGGTACGAGAGTGTAAGAACGGCACCAGGAGTACGAGAGTGTAAGAATGGCACCGGCTGTACGAGAGTGTAAGAATGGCACCGGGGGTACGAGAGTGTAAGAACGGCACCGGGAGTACGAGAGTGTAAGAACGGCACCGGGGGTACGAGAGTGTAAGAACGGCAACGGGAGTAAAAGAGTGTAAGAATGACACCGGGAGTGCGAGAGTGTAAGAACGCCACCGGGAGTACGAGAGTGTAAGAACGCACCGGGAGTACGAGAGTGTAAGAACGGCACCGGGTGTACTTGAGTGTAAGAACGCCACCAGGAGTACGAGAGTGTAAGAATGGCACCGGCTGTACGAGAGTGTAAGAATGGCACCGGGGGTACGAGAGTGTAAGAACGGCACCGGGAGTACGAGAGTGTAAGAACGGCACCGGGAGTACGAGAGTGTAAGAACGGCACCGGGTGTACTTGAGTGTAAGAACGGCACCGGGTGTACTTGAGTGTAAGAACGGCACCAGGGGTATGAGAGTGTAAGAACGGCACCAGGAGTACGAGAGTGTAAGAACGGCACCGGGGGTACGAGAGTGTAAGAACGGCACCGGGAGTACGAGAGTGTAAGAACGGCACCGGGGGTACGAGAGTGTAAGAACGGCACCGGGTGTACGAGAGTGTAAGAACGGCACTGGGGGTACGAGAGTGGAAGAACAGCACCGGGGGTACGAGAGTGTAAGAACGGCACCGGGGGTACGAGAGTGTAAGAACGGCACCGGGGGTACGAGAGTGTAAGAACGGCACCGGCTGTACGAGAGTGTAAGAACGGCACCGGCTGTACGAGAGTGTAAGAACGGCACCGGGGGTACGAGAGTGTAAGAACGGCACCGGGAGTAAAAGAGTGTAAGAATGACACCGGGAGTGCGAGAGTGTAAGAATGACACCGGGAGTGCGAGAGTGTAAGAACGCCACCGGGAGTACGAGAGTGTGAGAACGGCACCGGGGGTACGAGAGTGGAAGAATGGCACCGGGTGTACGAGAGTGTAAGAACGGCACCGGGAGTACGAGAGTGTAAGAACGGCACCGGGGGTACGAGAGTGTAAGAACGGCACCGGGGGTACGAGAGTGTAAGAACGGCACCGGGAGTACGAGAGTGTAAGAACGGCACCGGGTGTACGAGAGCATGTCCGTTTTCATCAGATCTTACCCGATTCGCCATGGACGGATGGGGACGTATGTTTTTAGCGGATCGGATAGGGTCGGATGTCAGCGGACATGTCTCTGCTGTCATCCAATGCTCCATAGGTTCAGGTCCACTGTCAAAACTGACAGGCGGACCCGAATGGTCCGTCCGTGTGAATGAGGCCTCATAGCCATCTGCTGGGGGGGGAACTGGAACTGCTAGAATTTAGCAGCAGGAGCAAAAATAAAAAACAAGGTAGACCGTAGACCTATTGTAGAGACCTTTTGTAACACCAATAGTTCACTAGACTTCTGGTTCATCATAAGAAAAGTAATGTGAAAGTTCATTTTTGCCTCCCATTGGGTCTTCATGTACACACGTTTTTGTTGGGTTTTCGGGGTCCATTAGTGCCATTACGACGACATGAAGTGCCAACTCCTCCTGCTGGGGGTGTAATTTTCCAGTGGCAGTCTTCTTCCCTTTGTCTTCCAAGCCCTCTCGTCTCTTATATGTTTCTATTATCCAGGGAAGAATCTAGACAACGACGGGAAGCCTTGAACTAGTAAAAAGAGCCAACTAGAAAGCATTCAGCCGTTTAACATCCCCGCAGCCATATACTTAAAGCAGCATTTGGTCCCAGTGGGGGGGTGTATTTATTTTGCCAAGTTATTAGAGAGACGGAATGTTTTAGGCGATTCAGCAGAACTTTCCAAGAAGAGCCGTACTTATTAGAGATTCTGTTTACCGTACTGAGACGCGGCACCAACTGCTGGGACAACCCAGATACACTACAAAGATAGAAGGCTCAGATCAGCATGGAGCTCCCAGCCGTTCCCGGACTACAGAGCCTGGCTCACTCTTCTTTTATTGAACCTGAAAAATTGTTTTTTTTTATTATTTTATTTTTGGATTCTGTGTAACGTTGGCAAGAAGAATATAAAAATGGATTTCTAGAGAGTTTGTGGTTTACCAATCCAAATCGAATTAATTAGCAATAGGTGATGCATTGTATATACACTACATGGTGACATATGGTGACTATCACACCTACATGAGGACATCCAGTTCCAAAACCATGGCCATTAATATGCAGTTGCCCCCTGTGGTGGCTATAACAACTTCCAATAGTCTCCTGTCCATTATGGGGAAGGACCACTCATGTTCTTAATAGACATGGAGCTGGAGGAGCTGAGAATAGGTTTCCCACTAGTGGAGATTGGAGAAGCTGGAAATAGGCATAGAGGAGCCAGAAATTGGGTTCCTGCCACTGGAGGAGCTGGGAACCCGGCATGGAGGAACTAGAAATAGGGTTCCTGCCGCTGGAGAAGCTGGGAATGGGCATTGAGGAGTCAAGAATAGTGTTCCTGCCACTGGAGGAGCTGGGAATAAGGTTCCTACCAAAGGAGGAGATGAGAATAGGCATGGAGGAGCCAGGAATTGTGTCCCTGCCACTGAGGGAGCTGGGAATAGAGTTCCTGCCAAAGGAACAGCTGGGAATATGCATGTAAATGTCAGAAATGGGGTTACAGCCACGGGAGGAGCTGGGAATAGTGTTCCTGCCACTGGAGGAGCTGGGAATAGGTATGTAGGTGCTGGGAATAGGGTTCCTGCTACTGGGGGAGCAGGGAATAGGCATGGAGGAGCTAGGGACAGGTTTCACACCGGTGGACAAGCTGGGAATAAGGTCCCTGCCACTGGAGTAGCTGGGAAAAGGCACAGAGGAGCTGAGAATAGGTTTTCCACCAGTGGAGGAGCTAGAAATAGGCATAGAGGAGCCATAAATAGGGTTCCTGCCACTGGAAGAGCTCGGAATAGGCATGGAGGAGCATGGAATAGTGTTCCTTTTAACTGGAGGAGCTGGGAATAGGCATGAAGGAGCTGGGGATAGTGTTCCTGCCACTGGAGGAGCTGGGAATAGGCATGAAGGAGCTGGGGATAGTGTTCCTGCCACTGGAGGAGCTGGGAATAGGTATGGAGGAGCCGGGGATAGTGTTCCTGCCACTGGAGGAGCTGGGAATAGGTATGGAGGAGCCGGGGATAGTGTTCCTGCCACTGGAGGAGCTGGGAATAGGTATGGAGGAGTCGGGGATAGTGTTCCTGCCACTGGAGGAGCTGGGAATAGGTATGGAGGAGTCGGGGATAGTGTTCCTGCCACTGGAGGAGCTGGGAATAGGTATGGAGGAGTCGGGGATAGTGTTCCTGCCACTGGAGGAGCTGGGAATAGGCATGGAGGAGCCGGGGATAGTGTTCCTGCCACTGGAGGAGCTGGGAATAGGCATGGAGGAGCCGGGGATAGTGTTCCTGCCACTGGAGGAGCTGGGAATAGGTATGGAGGAGCCGGGGATAGTGTTCCTGCCACTGGAGGAGCTGGGAATAGGCATGGAGGAGCCGGGGATAGTGTTCCTGCCACTGGAGGAGCTGGGAATAGGTATGGAGGAGTCGGGGATAGTGTTCCTGCCACTGGAGGAGCTGGGAATAGGTATGGAGGAGTCGGGGATAGTGTTCCTGCCACTGGAGGAGCTGGGAATAGGTATGGAGGAGTCGGGGATAGTGTTCCTGCCACTGGAGGAGCTGGGAATAGGCATGGAGGAGCCGGGGATAGTGTTCCTGCCACTGGAGGAGCTGGGAATAGGCATGGAGGAGCCGGGGATAGTGTTCCTGCCACTGGAGGAGCTGGGAATAGGTATGGAGGAGCCGGGGATAGTGTTCCTGCCACTGGAGGAGCTGGGAATAGGCATGGAGGAGCCGGGGATAGTGTTCCTGCCACTGGAGGAGCTGGGAATAGGCATGGAGGAGCCGGGGATAGTGTTCCTGCCACTGGAGGAGCTGGGAATAGGTATGGAGGAGCTGGGGATAGTGTTCCTGCCACTGGAGGAGCTGGGAATAGCTATGGAGGAGCCGGGGATAGTGATCCTGCCACTGGAGGAGCTGGGAATAGGCATGGAGGAGCCGGGGATAGTGATCCTGCCACTGGAGGAGCTGGGAATAGGCATGGAGGAGCCGGGGATAGTGATCCTGCCACTGGAGGAGCTGGGAATAGGCATGGAGGAGCCGGGGATAGTGTTCCTGCCACTGGAGGAGCTGGGAATAGGCATGGAGGAGCCGGGGATAGTGATCCTGCCACTGGAGGAGCTGGGAATAGGCATGGAGGAGCCGGGGATAGTGATCCTGCCACTGGAGGAGCTGGGAATAGGTATGGAAGAGCTGGGAATAAGGTTTCCATCACTGGAGTGCAGATGGAGTAATAGAGACACTAGTGTGTTCCCTATTTGGGGGTACGGAGGTAGGCCTCGGTACGGAGGTAGGCCTCAGACCAACAGACGTACTGATGGAGACTAGCTTTGGAGCAGCCTCTCTGATGCAACACCATGCGCACTGTAGACACCCAACCGATGAGAACGGTGTGAAGCCAGCCATGTCAGCCATGTTTTTTATTCCATGCGTTTTTAGCCATCATAGCCATAGGTAATGCATGATATAAACACCATATGGTGACGTACGACGGCAATCACACCTATACAAGGTTTCAAAACCATGGACATTAATATGCAGTTGCCTCCCAAGGCTATAACAATTAAGTTGCGTTACTCCCTCTCCAGCCTTGCTGGGTGTTTAGCCTTCTGTCCATTATGAGGGAGGACCACCCGTGTTCTAGTAATAGGTGTAAAGGAGCTGGGAATAGGTTCACCACCAGTGGAAACTAGAAATAGAAACACTAGCATGACTTTGAGGGTATGCAGGAAGGCCTCAAGCCAACAGAAGAAATGGGGGCGAGTGGGTTTTGGTCAACCTTTGTGACAAAGCATCGCGGCCCCCCTTCTAAGACACGCCTGACCAATGGGAACATTTGTGAAGGTTTTCCAGCCAAGCTGGAAAGTACGTTTTTCTTTACCATCCATGTGATTGATGAGTAAAATAAACATAAGATTAGGAGGTGTCTTGTTAAGGTGTTTGGTAAAGCTCGGCTAAGTACCCAATTCTTGACAGCTTAGTATGTTGAGTTATTGCTGAATCTGCAGGACTGATCATGATGTCTCTGCAGTGGCGGTGCGTCCTGCACCCTTCACTCAACAATAGATAGATACATAGGGCCAGATTCAGGTAGTCCAGAGCATCTTTGCTCTGGAGTAACGCTTCTCATTTGCGTTGCGCTGCAGAAATTTTAGGAGCAAGTGCTGTCATTCACGAAGCACTTGCTCCTAAAGTTGCGGCAGCGCATCGCAAATGAGCCGGCGGAATTCAAATTGGGCGGGTACGGGGCGTGTAGTATGCTAACTAAGCGCGATCCCGCCGCCAACGTACTGCGCATGCGTTGAGTGTCAAAACATCCCCGTGCGCATGCTCCAAAATCTGTGAATGAACGTCAATGACGTCACATTCCCATTCATGACCGTTTTACGCAAGCGACGTTTTTTTTTTTTTTTTTCCCGACGCAATGACGACGCCTATACCTAACATAGGATACTCCAACCCCATGTAGGTATAACTATGCGCCGCGTATCCCATCCGGAAACGTCGTATCGTCATTGCGTCGCGCCGGAATTCGATCGTGAATTGCCGATTTCCGCTCATTAACATATTTTTTGAGCGTAAATCGGCGGGAACGCCCCCGGCGCCATTTTTAAGTTGAAGTAACGATGCGATGGCGAAACTCAGTTACGCTGCTCGCATCGGAACTTCAACCCGGCGTTTCTTGTTTTCTGGTTACAGAAAACAGAAACGCCGGCTCAAAGTCACAGTTAGGCTGGCGGATCACTCGATCCGCCAGCCTAACTGTTCGTGAATCTGGCCCATACAGTACAGACCAAAAGTTTGGAAACACCTTCTCATTCAAAGAGTTTTCTTTATTTTCATGACTATGACTATTGTAGAGTCACACTGGAGGCATCAAAACTATGAAGTAACACATGTGGAATTATATACATAACACAAAAGTGTGACAACTGAAAATCTGTCATATTCTGGGTCCTTTTGCAGCAGACACATCTCTAGAAGAACTGATAAGAGGAGACTCCGGTGTGAATCCGGCCTTCATGGTAGAATATCTGCTAGGAAACCACAGCTAAAGAAAGGCAACAAGCAGAAGAGACTTGTTTGGGGTAAAGAACACGAGGAATGGACATTAGACCAGTGGAAATCTGTGCTTTGGTCTGATGAGTCCAAACTTGAGATCTTTGGTTCCAACCACCGTGTCTTTGTGCGACGCAGAAAAGGTGAACGGATGGACTCTACATGCCTGGTTCCCACTGTGAAGCATGGCGGAGGAGGAGGTGTGATGGTGTGGGGGTGCTTTGCTGGTGACACTGTTGGGGATTTATACTGAACCAGCATGGCTACCACATCATCTTGCAGCGGCATGCTATACCATCCGCTTTTGCGTTTAGTTGGACCATCAACAGGACAATGACCCCAAACACACCTCCAGGCGGGGGAAGGGCTATTTCACCAAGAAGGAGAGTGATGGGGGGGCTGCGCCAGATGACCCGGCCTCCACAGTCACCGCACCTGAACCCAATGGAGATGGTTTGGGGATGAGCTGGACCGCAGAGTGAAGGCAAAAGGGCCAACAAGTGCCGAGCATCTCTGGGAACTCCTTCAAGACTGTTGGAAGAGCATTTCAGGTGACAAGAGAATGCCAAGAGTGTGCAAAGCAGTAATCAAAGCAAAAGGACCTAGAATATGTCAGATTTTCAGTTGTGTCACACTTTTTTGTTATGTATATAATTCCACATGTGTTACTTCATAGTTTGGATGCCTTCAGTGTGAATCTACAATTTACATAGTCATGAAAATAAAGAAAACTCTTGGAATGAGAAGGTGTGTCCAAACTTTTGGTCTGTACTGTACATTGCATGAATCTATCTATTGTCGCCCCTGTTGCCCCCTATTCAGGTGCCCGGCTCCGTGTCGAGTGCCGGCCATCTGAATTACAGCGGTGGGGGTGTTTTGGAAGGTTCTGATAAGAGTCGTCGGCTCTAATAGGATTCCAAATTGCACTGGGAAGCGCTTACCTAACACTGACCTGCCTCTCAGCCAATCAGGTGAACCGGGTCTAGTTACCAGTTATCTAATTGGCTGATGTGACAGGCGCTGTGATTGGACGCCTATTAGGCATCCAATCATAGCAGAGATGACATGAAGAGGATGAGAGAAGACATCGATGACTCAGAGGGAGCGTGGAGGAGGACGGCGCTCACCCTAGAAAGGTAAGTGCTGGGCAGGCGGGGGGTAGCAAACTGATGACACTCCCTGTCATCACTACCAGGGGTGTTGGACAGGAGGTGCAAGAGAAGCCCCCTCTACAGCTCGATCTCCACCAGGTACGTGACAGTGTCTGTGGGGATTTGTGTTTAGTTGTGAGATCAGGTACTGATGTTGGGTGAGAAGACCCGGCCCACAATTGACATTCCTTTTCATCCCAAAGGTGTCCAGTAGGTATAAGATCAGGGCTCTGAGGTGGTTGGATATCCTAAACTAAAACCATGGCCATCAATATGGAGTTGACCCCCCTCCAAAGGTGTTCAGTAGATATGAGGTCAGGGCTCTGTACAGGACATTCAAGTTCCTCCACACCGAACTGGTCACACCATGTCTTTATGGAGCTGTCTTTGTATGGGGGGGGGGGGGGGGGCACAGTCATAGTGTAACAGATAAAGGTCTTCACCGAACTGTTGCACACTTGTCAAGCAGGGCACAATTGTGTTTTCATGATGTGCAAGGCACTTGAGTTTCTACATTGCACCTTTATGAGCTTATTGGACATCCAATTCCAAAGCCATGGGCATTATTATGGAGTTGTCCTCCTCTTCTTACAAAGGCCATTATTATGTAGCTTTCCCCCTGTACCATGGCTATTAATATGGAGTTTCCCCATCCCCATTGCTTTGTGGCTATAGCATTATCCACCTTCTACAAGATTTTGGAGGTGTCTTTAGGAACTTGTGCCCAATTTGTGCCCACTTGGATGGAACGACCTTGCTCAAAATCTGGGTCCCCAAAGGTGTTCAGTAGGGTTGAGGTCAGAGCTCTGTGCAGGACACTCAAGTTCCTCCATGACCTCCAAACCCCTAAACACCTTTGGGGTGAGAAGATCTGATCCCAAAGGTGTTCAGTAGGGTCAAGGGCAGGTACTAATGTTGGATAAGAAGACCTTATACCAAAGGCCTTCCAATAGTAGGGTTAAGGTCGGGGCTTTGTACAGGACACTCAAGTCCCTCCATGACCCCAAATCTTCTGAACACTTTTAAGATGAGAAGACCTGATTCGAAAGGTGTTCAGTGGGGTTAAGGGAAGGTTCTAAAGTTGGATAAGAAAACCTCATTCCATAGGTGTTGTGTAGGTTTGAGGGCGGGTACTGATGTTGGATAAGAAGACCTTATACCAAAGGCCTTCCAAAAGTAGGGTTCAGGTCAGGGCTCTGTACCGGACATTCAAGCTCCTCTATGACCTCAAACCTACTGAACACCTTTTGAATTAGAAGATCTGATCCCAAAAGTCTTCCAAAAGTAGCGTTGAGGTCAGAACACTTGAGTTCCTCCACACAAAACTGGTTACACATGTACTTATGGAGCTGGCTTTGTACACAGGGGCACAGTCATGGAACAGAAAAGGGTGTTCAGTAGGGTTGAGGCCCAAAGGTGTTTAGTAGGGTTGACGTCATGGTTCTTTGAAGGACACTCAAATTCCTCCATGACCTCAAACCTATTGAACACCTTTGGAATGAGAAGATCTGATCCCAAAGGTCTTCCAAAAATAGGGTTGAGGTCATGGCTCTGTGCAAGACACTCAAGTTCCTCTATGACCTCAAATCTACTAAACACCTTTGGAATGAGAAGTTTTGATCCTAAAAGTCTTCCAAAAGTAGGGTTGAGATCAGGGCTCTGTGCAGGGCACTTGGGTTCCTCCACACCAAACTGGTCACACTATGGGCCAGATTCTCATACATTTTCACTGGCGTAGCGTAAGCCATATACACTACGCCGCCGCAACTTAACAGAGCAAGTGCCGTATTCTCCATGCACTTGCTCCGTAGTTTGCGGATGCGTAGAGTAAATGGCCCAGCGTAAGGCCGCGTAATTCAAAGGGGGCGGCTTGTATTTAAATTAAGCGCACCCCCGCGTCGATCGAACTGCGCATGCGCCGGCCGGACAAAAAGCCCAGTGCGCATGCTCCAGCTCACGTCGGAAAGCGTCGGTGAAACCGACGTCAAAACGGCGTGATCGTCACTTACGCAATGCCCTACTCGCGAACGACTTATTAAGCCGATGCTGACCCGATGCCATACTTAACATGGCATCCAACGGCACCCGACGGTACTGCGTAAGGTTACTCCGCATCTTTGCAGGGGTAACCTTACGCGGACGAAAACGACGTAAGCGACGACGAGGAGGCGTAAAAGCGTTCGGGAATCGGCGTATTAGCCTCATTTGCATAGGCAAATGAGAAAACAACGTAAAGGCCACCTAGTGGCCGGAGTTGTCATTACACCTACGATCCGCAAGTGTAATACAATTACACTTGTCGGATCTTCACCCGTATCTATGCCAAAGTGATTCTAAGAATCACTCGCATAGATACCCGGGGAAAAAAACGGCGATACGACGGGGTATCTGAGATACCCCGTCGTAGCGCCTCTGAGAATCTGGCCCTATGTCTTTATGCAGCTGACTTTGTACACAGGGGGGCATAGTCATGCCGGAACAGAAAAGGGTGTTTAGTAGGGTTGAGGTCCAAAGGTGTTCAGTAGGGTTGAGGTCAGGATTCTGTTATGGACACTTAAGTTCCTCTGTGACCTTAAACCTACTAAACACCTTTGGAATGAGCATATCTGATTCCAAAAGTCTTCCAAAAGTAGGGTTGAGGTCAGGGCTTTGTGCAGGACACTTGGGTTCCTCCACACCAAACTGGTCAAGCCATTTCTTTATGGAGCTGGCTTTGTACATAGTTATGCCAGAACATAAAATGGTGTTTAGCAGGGTTGAGGTCAAAAGGTGTTTAGTAAGGTTGAGGTCATGGTTCTGTGAAGGACACTCAAGCACCTCCATGACCTCAAATCTACTAAACACCTTTGGAATGAGAAGATCTGATCCTAAACGTCTTCCAAAAGTAGGGTTGAGGTCAAGGCTATGTGCAGGACACTTGTGTTCCTCCACATCAAACTGGTCAAGCCATGTCTTTATGGAGCTGGCTTTGTACACAGGGGTACAGTCATGTTGGAACAGCCAAAGGTGTTCAGTAGGGTTGAGGTCATGGTTCTTTGAAGGACAATCAAGCTCCTCCGTGACCTCAACCCTACTGAACACCTTTGGAATGAGAAGATCTGATCCCAAAGGTCTTCCAAATGTAGGGTTGAGGTCAGAGCTCTGTGCAGAACACTTGAGTTCCTCCACACCAAACTGGTCAACCCAATGTCTTTATGGAGCTGGCTTTGTACACAGGAGGGGGCACAGTCATGCCGTAGTAGAAAAGGGTCTTCACCAAACTATCACCACAAGGTTGGAAGAGCACAATTGTCTACAATGTCTCGTGATGGAGCATTACCAGGACCCTTCACTGGAGACACCGGAACCCATTTGCCGGGACGTTACAGACATTCACCATATAGCATTTAACGAAGAACAAAGTTTTTCCATTGCTTTTGCTAATCTGGCTTGTAGCTGTAGTTATAATTTATAAACTCTTTTATCTGTACGGGTTGTTTTCTTAGCGTTGACCACACAAGGAGCCAGAAAATGAATCATGTGTCTTCCTTTACGAGACACAACGAGTGTTTATTAAAGAAATACAAGGACTTGGATTAAGAGACTTTGCACCTCGGAGCCTAAGGGAGGGAAGCGAGATTATGAGATTACATTTTATATAAATACTTTTGTAATGTGTGATATCAAAGGTCTCCTTTTCGGGATTCTATTGTTTGCTTGGATATTAGGGATCTGTAACTTGTTGTCACTCACAGCGGATAAATTGTGTGTAAAATGACTGTTGTATATAAATTGTAAGTCAATCTCGGGAATTGTGTTTATGTATCCAGCAATTTTACAGTCTGTTTGCAATAACTTTATGTAGATGTCAAATAAGAGGGTTGTTATTGTTTAACAGTTGCTTAGCGACTTTTTATTTTCGCTGGGAATTCTTCCACGTTTTACACGTATCGCTCCTAACGGGGGTTTTCTTTTCTTAATGTGGGGGTTCGAGTTCTTACTGAAAACTTGACAGCTAGTTCCCATCACCGCTTATTTACAGAATTAATTGCTGTGATGCAGTTTAAACGTCGAAGACTGATATTTCATAAGGCGTTTGTTGTATTTTAAGGCATTGTTACGTTACAATGTCGCACATCTAAAGATGGCAACGCAAACATTTCATCATCTTCTATTTCTTTATCGCTCAATTTGTAGGTACGTTTTATGGCCAAATGTTGGCTAATGAGGTCACTTGGGAGCCATGGTCATATTAGGGGAATGACATGGCCATTGACCTATTTAGGCATTGACATTGGCCAAGGCCATATTTTGGTTAATGAGGCCACCTGGGAGCCATGGTCATATTTTGGGAATGACATGGCCATATATAAGCATTGACATTTGCCAAGGCCATATTTAGTTAATGAAGTCACCTGGGAACCATTGCCACATTTGGGCAATGACATGGCGATGGCCATATTTAGGCATTGGCATTGACCAATGCTTTGCTTGGTTAACAAGGTCACCTGGAAGCCATGGTCATATTTAGGGAACAACATGACCATTGCCATATTTAGGGAAAGACGTGGCCATGGCCATATTTAGGCATTAACATTGGCCAAGGCCATATTTTGGTTAATGAGGTCACCTGGGAGCCATGGTTATATTAGGGAAATGACATGGCCATTGCCATATTTAGGCACTGACATTGGCCAAGGCCATATTTGGTTAATGAGTTCACCTGGGAGCCATGGTTACATTAGGGGAATGACATGGCCATTGCCATATTTAGGCATTGGCATTGACCAGTGCTTTATATGGTTAACAATGTCACCTGGGAGCCATGGTCATATTTAGGGAACAACATGACCATTGCCATATTTAGGGAAAGACGTGGCCATGGCCATATTTAGGCATTAACATTGGCCAAGGCCATATTTGGTTCATGAGTTCACCTGGGAGCCATGGTTATATTAGGGGAATGACATGGCCATTGCCATATTTAAGCATTGACATTGTTCAAGGCCATACATGGTTAATGAGGTCATCTGGGAGCCATGGTCATAATACAGGAACGACATGGCCATGGCCATATTTAGGCATTGACATTGACAAAGGCCATATTTGGTTAATGAGGTCACCTGGGATCCATGGTCATATTTAGGGAACAACATAACCATTGTCATATTTAGGAAAAGACATGGCCATGGCCATATTTAGGCACTGATGTTGGCCAAGGTCATATATGGTTAATGAGGTCACCTACAGTAGGCGCCATGGTCATGTTAGAGGAATGACATGGCCATTGTCATATTTAGGCATTGACATTCGTCAAGCCCATATTTGGTTAATGAGGTCATCTGGGAGCCATGGTCATAATAAAGGAACGACATGGCCATGGCCATATTTAGGCATTGACATCGCCCAAGGACACAAATGGTTAATGAGGTCATCTGGGAGCCATGGTCATATTTAGGGAACAACATGACCATGGCCATATTTAGGCACTGACATTGGACAAGACCATTTTGGTTAATTAGGTCATCTGGGAGCCAAAGTCATATTAGGGGAATGACATGGCCCTGTCCATATTTAGGGATTGACATTGCCCAAGGCCATATTTGGTCAATGAGGTCACCTGGAAGCCATGGCCATATTTGGGCAACCACAGGGCAATGGCCATATTTAGGCAATGACATTGGTCAAGGCCATATTCGGTCAATGAGATCACCTGGGAGCCATGGTCATATTTGGGGAACAACATGACCATGGCCATATTTAGGCACTGACATTGGACAAGACCATTTTGGTTAATTAGGTCACATGGGAGCCATGGTTATATTAGGGGAATGACATGGCCATGGCCATATTTAGGCATTGACATTGGTCAAGGCCACAAATGGTTAATGAGGTCACCTGGGAGAGGCATGGTCATATTTAGACATTCACATTGGTCAAGGCCATATTTGGTTAATGAGGTCACATGGGAGCCATGGTTATATTAGGGGAATGACATGGCCATTGCCATATTTAGGCATTGACATTGGTCAAGGCCACAAATGGTTAATGAGGTCACCTGGGAGAGCCATGGTCATATTTAGGGAACAACATGACCATTGCCATATTTAAATATTTCCATAGTCATGTTGTTCCCTAAATATGACCATGGCTCCCAGGTGACCTCATTAACCATTTGTGGCCTTGACCAATGTCAATGCCTAAATATGGCAATGGCCATGTCATTCCCCTAACATAACCATAGCTCCTAGGTGACCTCATTAACCATATATGACCTTGGCCAATGTCAGTGCCTAAATATTTCCATAGCCATGTCTTTCCCTAGGCACTGACATTGCCCAAGGCCATATTTGGTCAATGAGGTCACCTGGGAGCCAAGGCCACATTTAGGGAATAACATGACCATGGCCATACTTGGGCATTTCCATGGACCAAGACCATATTTGATCAATGCCATTATCTAAAAATGACCACGTTTGCCATATGTGGTCACTGAAGTCATGCTGACCACCTGGCCCAGGTCAGTAAATGCACGGGGACCTGAGTGATGTCACTGGTTGAAAAGAAC
This sequence comes from Rana kukunoris, assembly GCA_029574335.1. Taxonomy (NCBI): domain Eukaryota; kingdom Metazoa; phylum Chordata; class Amphibia; order Anura; family Ranidae; genus Rana; species Rana kukunoris. The sequence continues at coordinate 1,915,808 of CM056057.1, read as the reverse complement.
ATGGCGGGTGCCAATGATGCTAAGGAAGGGTCATCACCCAAGTGCAGCCCCCCGCCTTAGCATGTTGTTTGTACGAATCCCAGTGACCGGCTCCTGTGTGCCCACATCAGAGGGAAGCTGTTGGAGCCAATCCTACGTCCTGAACCATTGGAATGTCCGGTTCTACTAAAGGAAAATGTTCAACTCAAACATAATGAAACCTCTGAGATTCCACCTGGTAGATGATCTTGATGCTCGTTCTTGGGTTCCAGCCAAGATGTTTAATTGTAGACGTCACACACACACACACGTGTCGGGATCATAGTATGTTGAACCATTCCATCATAAAATCACCTAAAGAAAAAAAGAGATTTAATTACGCCAATTAAGACAATTTAATTACAGCCAAGAAATATAAACACAATTGTAACGTTTCAAATATTCAAGGGCCCGGCCGCCATTACACGGTAACGCGTCCCTCTCCTCGGATGAAAGCCTGTTTATATTCAGAAGAATGGAGGATTCTGGGTAATCTGTCTGAATATCATGCAGCTCACTAGCGGGAATACTTTGTCCTTCAATATTCTCATTAAATAAAGAAAGTCATTGATCTTTTTCTTTTCTTTTTTGTAGACTTTTCTCGGGCGCTTCGCACCAATTAAGCTTCAGCACAGAAAGAAAAAGACAAAAAAAAAAAAAGAAGATTTTTTTTTTTACCTTTTTATTGTGCTTGTTGAACAAGTCGATTTAGGATTTAAATTTGCTCTCTAATCAGTAGAAATATTCAAGGTGCTTCCAGGAATATGACTGGCCCTCCGGCCTCATTGCTATTCTTCACGCGGCTCTAAGGACTTTCTAAAAGTGCAAAATCCAGACCGACAAAAAAATGTCTGTGACCCTTCGGTGTCGGGAGGACGTCAAATGCGCAGCGGCTTCCCGGGGCGGTGAGAACGGCATTAAATGTTGCAGCGGAGAATCAAGGGGCGCGCTACTAGTTCTCATAGGTGCGCGCACCCTTTTGCATTCGGGTGTGCACTCCAAAGCTCAAAAACATGGTACTGATCACTTACTGTGTTCATTCACAAAGGGAAAGGGGCCGGTAAATTATATATTTGCTTTGAGCTGCGAAGCTTTGAGGACCCAACCAGGAAAGAGTTAAAGATGGTGTTTGTCCGATGTATGACGATTCATGTCTGATGTGATAAAAGAGTTAATTAGGGCTGATTGGTGCTATAATCAACTCCTTCTTCCCCTTCTCCACTTAGCTATCATTTTTCAGCTTTTTTTATGTTATGATTTTTATGCATGTATACAGTTTTTTATAATATATTCTTAATACATATGTATACATATGTGTGTATTTTATTATATATATTTTTTAATTATATTTATATATTTTCTGTATATATTATAACCTTTATCAGCCCTAATTGGTGCCTCCCTATCCTTCTCTACTTAGCTATTATTTTTCAGCTTTTTTATAATATATTCTTAATACATTTGTATACATAAATAAATAAATATATATATATATATATATATATATATATATATATATATATATATATACATATTATTAAAATGTTTCCTCTATATATATGAACTGTATACATGCATAAAAATTATATAATTTTTTTCAGCTTTTTTATAATATATTCTTAATACATGTGTGTGTGTATATATATATATATATATACACGTATATATATATATGTATATGTTTTTTTAATAACTTAGCTATTTTTCAGCTTTTTTTTTATAATATATTCTTAATACATTTGTATACATAAATATATAAATATATATATATATATATATATATATATATATATTATTAAAATGTTTCCCATATTTATATATATATATGAACTGTATACATGTATAAAAATTATATAAATATTGTTTCAGCTTTTTTATAATATATTCTTAATACGTGTGTATAACCTTAATCAGCCCTAATTAGTGCCTGGGCTCTGATGAAGAGGCCCTTGCTGCCTTGAAACGCGTAAGCCGGCAGTAACACACCTCCATCCCTCCTATTTTCGAGTGTGGTTCGAGGGGTATCTATCACAATTCGTTGTTGACAAGCCTTTAACACCATTTTCTCTTGTGAGTAGTTTTTTATTATCTTTTTTTTTACTATCATCTTTTTTTATTATCATTTGTATTTAATAAATCTTCAATGGTAACACACTAGGCTGGTGCGCCTTTCTTTTTCTTCTTTTTGTTCTCATTTTTATACATGTATACAGTATATACACAGAATATACGGTATATATATATATAAATATATGTACATATATGAATATATATAAATATATGTATATATATGAATATATATAAATATATATATATATATATATATATATATATATATATATATATATATATATATATATATATATATTTTAAGAAGGAGTTGATTCTAACCTTTATCAGCCCTAATTAGTGCCTTCCTATCCTTCTCTACTTAGCTATTATTTTTCAGCTTTTTTTATAATATATTGGCCTAGATTCACAAAGCGATTACGCCTGTGTAAATGTTGTTAGACAGGAGTAATTTCGATTTACGAGCGTTTTTACGCTAGTCGAAATCCTCAAACCATGAAAAGACACCTGCGTGCTAAATTTCGACTTTATTACGTGTTAGTACGCCTTCAGATCTACGCTGCCTGAAAATTGCGGCCACTGGGCGGACTTCCTGTTGTTTTTCGCCTTCATGGTATGCTAATGAGCTTTTGCCTGGAATCCACAAAATTTCGCTCTTCAAACGCAATCTCTTACGGCACCTTTAGTCATCTTTTTTTTCCGTTTCACTATACCAGCTTTTTGCTGGTCTAATATTAGACAGCCCATGTTAAGTATGGCCGTCGTTCCCGCGTCGAATTTCAACGTTTTTCGATTTCTTTTATTATTTTTAACGTAAGTCGTCCGGGAATAGGAATGTTCGTAAACGCCGCTACTCAAACAACGAATGACGTCACGACGTGATTTCGCGCAATGCACGGCGGGAAATTCCTGAACAGAGCATGCGCAGTTCGATCGTCGCGGGGACGCGCTTAATTTAAATGCTTCACGCCCCCTACTCACGTATTTCGATTGCGCGGCGGAAAAAAAATACGATACAATAGCGTACGCGCAAAAAAACTACCTGAATTCGGCGTAGAGTCTGGTGATAGACGGCAGCGTAGCGTATTTCGATTACGCAGCGGAATATTACGTCTTTGTGAATCTGCCCCATTGTGTATATATATATATATATATATATATATATATATATATATATATATATATATATATATATATATAAATGTTCTTATATTTACTGTATATATACTGTATGCATGTATAAAAATCATATCATAAAAAAAGCTGAAAATGTATAGGTAAGTGGAGAAGGGGAAGAAGGAGTGGATTAAAACCTTAATCAGCCCTAATTAGTGCCTCCCTACCCTTCTTTACTTAGCTATTATTTTTCAGCTTTTTTTTATCATATATATATATATGACGCTCTATTTGGTGTAGAAGTGGTCGGTCTCCTCTCTGACGCTCTATTCGGTGTAGAAGTGATATGTCGGGGGTCTCCTCTCTGACGCTCTATTCGGTGTAGAAGTGGTCGGTCGGGGGTCTCCTCTCTGACGTTCTATTTGGTGTAGAAGTGGTCGGTCTCCTCTCTGACGCTCTATTCGGTGTAGAAGTGGTCGGTCGGGGGTCTCCTCCTCTCTGACGCTCTATTCGGTGTAGAAGTGGTCGGTCGGGGGTCTCCTCCTCTCTGACGCTCTATTCGGTGTAGAAGTGGTCGGTCGGGGGTCTCCTCTCTGACGCTCTATTCTGTGTAGAAGTGGTCGGTCGGGGGTCTCCTCTCTGACGCTCTATTCGGTGTAGAAGTGGTCGGTCGGGGGTCTCCTCCTCTCTGACGCTCTATTCGGTGTAGAAGTGGTCGGTCGGGGGTCTCCTCTCTGACGCTCTATTCTGTGTAGAAGTGGTCGGTCGGGGGTCTCCTCTCTGACGCTCTATTCGGTGTAGAAGTGGTCGGTCGGGGGTCTCCTCCTCTCTGACGCTCTATTCGGGGGTCTCGGAGAAATTACTTCTCACATCTGGGAATCCTTTCAGACAAATGGCTTCCCCTATAAAGCTCACATCTCGGACGTCTCGCTGGGAGGAGGTCAGAGGGTCCTCCAGGTACAATCACACATAGAGGAGGAGTGGGGGGGGGGGGGGTGGGAGGCAGAGTTCGAGTGCCCAGCAGGGGCCCCCACCGCTCCCGCTGTGTATAGACCAATTAGAGTGCTCCAAAAAAAAAAAGAAGAGATTTCTTTCCTTTTATTTTTTTAATGGTGGGCCCGGGGCCTCCTAAGTGTTACTGAAAGATGGAAGTCTTTTTCTTTTACCACTTATGGGGGCTCTTCAGTGACGGGGGGGGGTCATATTGTTCGGCAACTTAGGACTTCACAGGAGGCGCAGAACGCGGAGATAAAACCTGAACACGCGTTTAGCCTGATCTGGGCACTCCGTATCATCAACAATTCCCATTATTTACAAAAAATATATAATTTCCTTTATTTATTTATTTATTTAATTAATTAAATATTATTTTAACTATTATTATTATTATTATTATTATTATTATTATTATTAAATTGTGTATATTATTTTATTATTTTATTATTATTATTTTGTAAATTAATGTTAGTAGTATTAGTAGTAGTATTTATTTTGTAAATATTTTTTTATCATTATTAATTATTATTTAATTGTTTTTAATAATATTATCATTATTATGCATCTGTAAGTAATAGATATGCTCCGGGCACTCTTTATCATCAACAATTCCCATTATTTATTAAAAGAAAAAAAAAAATACAATTTTGTTTATTATTATTATTATTATTATTATTATTATTATCATTATTATTATTATTATATTTTGTAAATAATTGTATTATTATTATTAGTAGTATTATTTTGTAAATTAATTTTCTGATGTAAGGAGGGGGATCTCTGGGGACCCTGATGTAAGGACGAGGCTCTCTGGGGACCCTGATGTAAGGAGGAGGCTCTCTGGGGACCCTGATGTAAGGAGGAGGCTCTCTGGGGACCCTGATGTAAGGAGGAGGTTCTCTGGGGACCCTGATGTAAGGAGGAGGCTCTCTGGGGACCCTGATGTAAGGAGGAGGCTCTCTGCGGACCCTGAGGTAAGGAGGGGGCTCTCTGGGGACCCTGATGTAAGGAGGAGGCTCTCTGGGGACCCTGATGTAAGGAGGAGGCTCTCTGGGGACCCTGAGGTAAGGAGGAGGCTCTCTGGGGACCCTGAGGTAAGGAGGAGGCTCTCTGGGGACCCTGATGTAAGGAGGGGGCTCTCTGGGGACCCTGATGTAAGGAGGAGGCTCTCTGCGGACCCTGAGGTAAGGAGGGGCTCTCTGGGCACCCTGATGTAAGGAGAAGGCTCTCTGGGGACTCTGATGTAAGGAGGAGGCTCTCTGGGGACCCTGATGTAAGGAGGAGGCTCTCTGGGGACCCTGAGGTAAGGAGGAGGCTCTCTGGGGACCCTGAGGTAAGGAGAAGGCTCTCTGGGGACCCTGATGTAAGGAGGGGGCTCTCTGGGGACCCTAATGTAAGGAGGAGGCTCTCTGGGGACCCTGATGTAAGGAGGAGGCTCTCTGCGGACCCTGAGGTAAGGAGGGGGCTCTCTGGGGACCCTGATGTAAGGAGGAGGCTCTCTGGGGACCCTGATGTAAGGAGGAGGCTCTCTGGGGACCCTGAGGTAAGGAGGAGGCTCTCTGGGGACCCTGAGGTAAGGAGGAGGCTCTCTGGGGACCCTGATGTAAGGAGGGGGCTCTCTGGGGACCCTGATGTAAGGAGGAGGCTCTCTGGAGACCATGATGCAAGGAGGAGGCTATCTGGGGACCCTGATGTAAGGAGGAGGCACTCTGGGGACCCTGAGGTAAGGAGGAGGCTCTCTGGGGACCCTGATGTAAGGAGGGGCTCTCTGGGGAACCTGATGTAAGGAGGAGGCTCTCTGCGGACCCTGAGGTAAGGAGGGGCTCTCTGGGCACCCTGATGTAAGGAGAAGGCTCTCTGGGGACCCTGAGGTAAGGAGGGGGCTCTCTGGGGACCCTGATGTAAGGAGGAGGCTCTCTGGGGACCCTGATGTAAGGAGGAGGCTCTCTGGGGACCCTGAGGTAAGGAGGAGGCTCTCTGGGGACCCTGAGGTAAGGAGGAGGCTCTCTGGGGACCCTGATGTAAGGAGGGGGCTCTCTGGGAACCCTGATGTAAGGAGGAGGCTCTCTGCGGACCCTGAGGTAAGGAGGGGCTCTCTGGGCACCCTGATGTAAGGAGAAGGCTCTCTGAGGACCCTGATGTAAGGAGGAGGCTCTCTGGGGACCCTGAGGTAAGGAGAAGGCTCTCTGGGGACCCTGATGTAAGGAGGGGGCTCTCTGGGGACCCTGATGTAAGGAGGAGGCTCTCTGGGGACCCTGATGTAAGGAGGAGGCTCTCTGGGGACCCTGATGTAAGGAGGAGGCTCTCTGGGGACCCTGAGGTAAGGAGGGGGCTCTCTGGGGACCCTGATGTAAGGAGGAGGCTCTCTGGGGACCCTGATGTAAGGAGGAGGCTCTCTGGGGACCCTGATGTAAGGAGGAGGCTCTCTGGGGACCCTGAGGTAAGGAGGAGGCTCTCTGGGGACCCTGAGGTAAGGAGGAGGCTCTCTGGGGACCCTGATGTAAGGAGGGGGCTCTCTGGGGACCCTGATGTAAGGAGGAGGCTCTCTGGAGACAATGATGCCAGGAGGAGGCTATCTGGGGACCCTGAGGTAAGGAGGAGGCTCTCTGGGGACCCTGAGGTAAGGAGGAGGCTCTCTGGGGACCCTGATGTAAGGAGGAGGCTCTCTGCGGACCCTGAGGTAAGGAGGGGGCTTTCTGGGGACCCTGATGTAAGGAGGGGGCTCTCTGGGGACCCTGATGTAAGGAGGAGGCTCTCTGCGGACCCTGAGGTAAGGAGGGGCTCTCTGGGCACCCTGATGTAAGGAGAAGGCTCTCTGGGGACCCTGATGTAAGGAGGAGGCTCTCTGGGGACCCTGATGTAAGGAGGAGGCTCTCTGGGGACCCTGAGGTAAGGAGGAGGCTTTCTGGGGACCCTGAGGTAAGGAGAAGGCTCTCTGGGGACCCTGATGTAAGGAGGGGGCTCTCTGGGGACCCTGATGTAAGGAGGAGGCTCTCTGGAGACAATGATGCAAGGAGGAGGCTCTCTGGGGACCCTGATGTAAGGAGGAGGCTCTCTGGGGACCCTGATGTAAGGAGGAAGCTCTCTGCGGACCCTGAGGTAAGGAGGGGGCTCTCTGGGGACCCTGATGTAAGGAGGAGGCTCTATGGGGACCCTGATGTAAGGAGGAGGCTCTCTGGGGACCCTGAGGTAAGGAGGAGGCTCTCTGGGGACCCTGATGTAAGGAGGGGCTCTCTGGGGACCCTGATGTAATGAGGAAGCTCTCTGCGGACCCTGAGGTAAGGAGGGGGCTCTCTGGGGACCCTAATGTAAGGAGGAGGCTCTCTGGGGACCCTGACGTAAGGAGGGGGCTCTCTGGGGACCCTGATGTAAGGAGGAGGCTCTCTGGGGACCCTGATGTGAGGAGGGGGCTCTCTGGGGACCCTGATGTAAGGAGGATGCTCTCTGGAGACCCTAATGAGAGGAGGGGGCTCTCTGGGGACCCTGATGTGAGGAGAAGGCTCTTTGGGGACCCTGATGTAAGAAGGGGTTCTCTGGGGACCCTGATGTAAGGAGGGGGCTCTCTGGGGACCCTGATGTAAGGAGGAGGATCTCTGGGGACCCTGATGTAAGGAGGAGGCTCTCTGGGGACCCTGATTTAAGGAGGGGCTCTCTGGGGACCCTGATGTAAGGAGGAGGCTCTCTGGGGACCCTGATGTAAGGAGGAGGCTCTCTGGGGACCCTGATGTAAGGAGGCGGCTCTCTGGAGAGCCTGATGTAAGGAGGGGCTCTCTGGGGACCCTGATGTAAGGAGGGGGCTTTCTGGTGACCCTGATGTAAGGAGGGGGCTCTCTGGGGACCCTGATGTAAGTAGGAGGCTCTCTGGGGACCCTGATGTAAGGAGGAGGCTCTCTGGGGACCCTGATGTAAGGAGGGGGCTCTCTGGGGACCCTGGTGTAAGGAGGAGGCTCTCTGGGGACCCTGATGTAAGGAGGATGCTCTCTGGGGACCCTGATGTAAGGAGGGGCTCTCTGGGGACCCTGGTGTAAGGAGGGGGCTTTCTGGTAACAATGATGTAAGGAGGGGGCTCTCTGGGGACCCTGATGTAAGTAGGAGGCTCTCTGGGGACCCTGATGTAAGGAGGAGGCTCTCTGGGGACCCTGATGTAAGGAGGGGCTCTCTGGGGACCCTGGTGTAAGGAGGGGGCTTTCTGGTGACAATGATGTAAGGAGGGGGCTCTCTGGGGACCCTGATGTAAGTAGGAGGCTCTCTGGGGACCCTGATGTAAGGAGGAGGCTCTCTGGGGACCCTGATGTAAGGAGGGGGCTTTCTGGGGACCCTGGTGTAAGGAGGAGGCTCTCTGGGGACCCTGATGTAAGGAGGAAGCTCTCTGCGGACCCTGAGGTAAGGAGGGGGCTCTCTGGGGACCCTGATGTAAGGAGGAGGCTCTATGGGGACCCTGATGTAAGGAGGAGGCTCTCTGGGGACCCTGAGGTAAGGAGGAGGCTCTCTGGGGACTCTGATGTAAGGAGGGGCTCTCTGGGGACCCTGATGTAATGAGGAAGCTCTCTGTGGACCCTGAGGTAAGGAGGGGGCTCTCTGGGGACCCTAATGTAAGGAGGAGGCTCTCTGGGGACCCTGACGTAAGGAGGGGGCTCTCTGGGGACCCTGATGTAAGGAGGAGGCTCTCTGGGGACCCTGATGTGAGGAGGGGGCTCTCTGGGGACCCTGATGTAAGGAGGATGCTCTCTGGAGACCCTGATGTGAGGAGGGGGCTCTCTGGGGACCCTGATGTAAGAAGGGGTTCTCTGGGGACCCTGATGTAAGGAGGGGGCTCTCTGGGGACCCTGATGTAAGGAGGAGGCTCTCTGGGGACCCTGACGTAAGGAGGGGGCTCTCTGGGGACCCTGATGTAAGGAGGGGCTCTCTGGGGACCCTGATGTAATGAGGAAGCTCTCTGCGGACCCTGAGGTAAGGAGGGGGCTCTCTGGGGACCCTAATGTAAGGAGGAGGCTCTCTGGGGACCCTGACGTAAGGAGGGGGCTCTCTGGGGACCCTGATGTAAGGAGGAGGCTCTCTGGGGACCCTGATGTGAGGAGGGGGCTCTCTGGGGACCCTGATGTAAGGAGGATGCTCTCTGGAGACCCTGATGTGAGGAGGGGGCTCTCTGGGGACCCTGATGTGAGGAGAAGGCTCTTTGGGGACCCTGATGTAAGAAGGGGTTCTCTGGGGACCCTGATGTAAGGAGGGGGCTCTCTGGGGACCCTGATGTAAGGAGGAGGATCTCTGGGGACCCTGATGTAAGGAGGAGGCTCTCTGGGGACCCTGATTTAAGGAGGGGCTCTCTGGGGACCCTGATGTAAGGAGGAGGCTCTCTGGGGACCCTGATGTAAGGAGGAGGCTCTCTGGGGACCCTGATGTAAGGAGGCGGCTCTCTGGGGACCCTGATGTAAGGAGGGGCTCTCTGGGGACCCTGATGTAAGGAGGGGGCTTTCTGGTGACCCAGATGTAAGGAGGGGGCTCTCTGGGGACCCTGATGTAAGTAGGAGGCTCTCTGGGGACCCTGATGTAAGGAGGAGGCTCTCTGGGGACCCTGATGTAAGGAGGGGGCTCTCTGGGGACCCTGGTGTAAGGAGGAGGCTCTCTGGGGACCCTGATGTAAGGAGGATGCTCTCTGGGGACCCTGATGTAAGGAGGGGCTCTCTGGGGACCCTGGTGTAAGGAGGGGGCTTTCTGGTAACAATGATGTAAGGAGGGGGCTCTCTGGGGACCCTGATGTAAGTAGGAGGCTCTCTGGGGACCCTGATGTAAGGAGGAGGCTCTCTGGGGACCCTGATGTAAGGAGGGGCTCTCTGGGGACCCTGGTGTAAGGAGGGGGCTTTCTGGTGACAATGATGTAAGGAGGGGGCTCTCTGGGGACCCTGATGTAAGTAGGAGGCTCTCTGGGGACCCTGATGTAAGGAGGAGGCTCTCTGGGGACCCTGATGTAAGGAGGGGGCTTTCTGGGGACCCTGGTGTAAGGAGGAGGCTCTCTGGGGACTCTGATGTAAGGGGGGCTCTCTGGGGACCCTGATGTAAGGAGGAGGCTCTCTGGGGACCCTGATGTAAGGAGGGGGCTTTCTGGGGACCCTGATGTAAGGAGGGGGCTCTCTGGGGACCCTGATGTAAGGAGGGGAAAGACCGGGTGATACAGATCTGAATCCAGACAATAACAAAATAATCACGCCAGTATTGCCCTTCCAAGACTTCCAAGGGAGTTAGGAGACCGTTCATCCGGCCTAGGAAGAAAATCCAGTAGTGACCGTTCACCTTGCACTGAGGGCTACTCTGTCCTCTTCCTGTTACTAAACTTCCAGCACTGTAGACTGCCCTGTCCTCTTCCTGCTGCTGAGCTTCCAGTACTGCGGGCTGCCCTATCCTCTTCCTGCTGCTGAACTTCCCTCTCTGTGAGCTGCCCTGTCCTCGTCCTTCTGCTGAACTTCCAGTGCTGTGGGCTGCCCTGTCGTCTTCCTTCTTCTAAACTTCCAGCTTTGCGAGCTGCCCTGTCCTTTTCCTGCTACTGAACTTCCAGCACTGTGGGCTGCCATGTCCTCTTCCTGCTACTGAACCTCCAGCACTGTGGACTGCCCTGTCCTCTTCCTGCTGTTGAACTTCCAGCACTGTGACCTGCCCTGTCCTCTTCCTTCTCCTGAACTTCCAGCACTGTGGGCTGCCCTGTCCTTTTCCTGCTACTGAACCTCCAGCGCTGTGGGCTGCCCTGTCCTTTTCCTGCATATGAACTTCCAGTACTGTGGGCTGCCTTGTCCTCTTCCTTCTCCTAAACTTCCAGGACTGTGGGCTGCCCTGTCCTCTTCCTTCTCCTGAACTTCCAGCACTGTGGGCTGCCCTGTCCTCTTCCTTCTCCTGAACTTCCAGTTCTGTGGGCTGCCCGGTCCTCTTCTTGAATAAATTGTCATTTGAAACAGAACACAGATCTCTAAAGCTGTATGAAAAGTCTTTTAGCTTTAAATTTGGAGCAGCCATGCAAGAAATGCGCCCCTCCGCGCGTTTCGTAAAGCGTATTTATTCTTTAATGTGAAGTCGTTTTTGTCCAATTACCTCTCACAAATATCTTCTCTCGGCAAATCTCCCAATCTGGTCTCTGCAATGAAAAACAGAAAAAACAGCGAATGAGCGGGAAGTAATTACGCCTGCGAGCGCCGCGCGTTGTTTACAGGTAATCAGGAGACACTTCTCCTCCGATACGTCTCTCCACTTCTTCCACGCGAGATTAAATACAAGCTGTTACACCGGGAGATGGCACGCCGATGGTTACGTCGCAATATGCCGGGAACCCGGGACTGAGGTACTGAGAAAATTAAATGGTTATTCTTCGGTGGCGTCACCCTATGCGGGAAAAAAATTGGTGCCACCACCCCACCAACTATAGTCACCCCCTCAGTACAGACCCCCCTCGCACTGTACAGACCCCCTCCACTAACTACAGACCCCCCTCCACTAACTACAGACTCCCCTCCACTAACTTCAGAGCCCCCTCTCGCAGTACAGGCCCCCCTCCACTAACTAAAGACCCCCCTCCCGCAGTAAGACCCCCCTCTACTAACTCAGTATAGACCCCTCCATCAGTGCAGACCCCCCATCAGTACAGACACTCCCACCCAAGTGCAGACCCCCATCAGTACAGACACCCCCCTCAGTAAAGACACCCCTCCTCAGTGTAGACCCTCCATCAGTACAGACACCCCCCTCAGTGCAGACACCCCCCCCCTCAGTACAGACACCCTCACCCAAGTGCAGACCCCCCATCACTACAGATACCTCCACCAAAATGCAGACCCCCATCAGTACAGACACCCCCCTGAGTGCAGACCTTCATCAGTACAGACACCCCCACCCAAGTGCAGACCCCCCATCAGTACCAACACCCCCCTCAGTGCAAACCCCGTATCAGTACAGACACCCCCCCTCAGTGCAGACCCCCCATCACTACAGATACCTCCACCCAAGTGCAGACCCCCCATCACTACAGACACCTCCATCGAAGTGCAGACCCCCCATCAGTACAGACACCTCCACCCAAGTGCAGACCCCCCATCAGTACCAACACCCCCCTCAGTGCAAACCCCCCATCAGTACAGACACCCCCCCTCAGTGCAGACCCCCCATCACTACAGATACCTCCACCCAAGTGCAGACCCCCCATCACTACAGACACCTCCATCGAAGTGCAGACCCCCCATCAGTACAGACACCCCCACCCAACTGCAGACCCCCCATCAGTACAGACACCCCCTCAGTGCAGACCCCCATCAGTACAGACATCCCCACATAAGTGCAGACACCCCCATCCAAGTGCAGCCCCCCATCAGTACAGACACCCCCTCAGTGCAGACCCCCTCAGTACAGACACCTCCCCTCAGTGCAAATCCCCTGTCAGTACAGACACCCCCCAGCAGTGCGGAAAAAAATTGGTCAGTCCCCCTCAATACAGACCCCCCTCCCGCAGTACAGACCCCCTCCACTAACTACAGACCCCCCTTCACTAACTACAGAGCCCCCTCTCGCAGTACAGGCCCCCCTTCACTAACTAAAGGCCCCCCTCCCGCAGTACAGACCACTTCTACTAACTCAGTATAGACCCCTCCATCAGTACAGACCCACCCAAGTGCAGACCCCCCATCAGTACAGACACCCCCACCCAAGTGTAGACCCCCCATCAGTACAGACACCCCCACACAAGTGCAGACCCCCATCAGTACAGACACCAAAACTTCAGTGCAGACCCCCCCAGCAGTACAGACACCTCACCCAAGTGCAGACCCCCCATCACTACAGACAGCCCCATCCAAGTGCAGACCCCCTCCATCAGTACAGGCACCCCCACCCAAGTGAAGACCCCCCAGTAGTATAGACACCCCCCTCAGGGCAGACCCCCCTCAGTACAGACACCTCCCCTCAGCGCAGACCCCCATCAGTACAGACACCCCTCCTCAGTGCAGACCCCCCATCAGTACAGACACCCCTCCTCAGTGCAGACCCCCCATCAGTACAGACATCCCCACATAAGTGCAGACACCCCCATCCAAGTGCAGCCACCCATTAGTACAGACACCCCCACTTCAGTGCAGACCACCCAGCAGTAAAGACACCCCCCTCAGTACAGACACCTCCCCTCAGTGCAGACCCCCGTCAGTACAGACACCCCCCAGCAGTGCAGACACCCTCCTAGTGCAGACCCCCCAGCATTACAGACACCCTCAGTACAGACACCCCCTGGTGCAAACCCCCTAGCATTACAGACCCCCCTCAGTACAGACACCCTCCCAGTGCAGACCCCCCAGCATTACAGACCCCCTCAGTACAGACCCCTCCCCCCTCAGTAGTGCAGACCCCCCTAGCAGTATATCCCCTTACATACCTCAGAACAGCACTGTGCCACACACACTGTTTGTCTGTCCCTCGAGGCAGGCTCCTCCTCCTCCTGTGTGATTGTAAACAGAGGAGGAGGGGAGCGCTTTTGTCCACGCCGCTGAGGTACATAGCGGTGCCAGCCAAGGAACAGCTAATCAGGGGCAGCGGGCGCTGTTAGAGGTGCATGCTGCTACCCACGGGTGTCACCCCTCTGTTATTCTTTATCCAGAAACAAAGTTTCACTTTCAAATATTAGGGTCACATAACCCCAGATTATACCCTAACCCTTACCCTAACCCCTTAACTCTAACCCTAACCCTCTAACTCTAACCCTCTAACCCTAAGCCTTATTCTAACCCCCTAACTCTAACCCTAACTCTAACCCTAACCCTCTAACCCTAACCCCCTAACTCTAACCCTAACCCTCTAACTCTAACCCCCTAACTCTAACCCTAACCCTCTAACCCTAACCCCCTAACCCTCTAACCCTAACCCTCTAACTCTAACCCGCTAACTCTAACCCTAAGCCTTCCCCTAACCCCCTAACTCTAACCCTAACCCTCTAACCCTAACCTGCTAACTTTCACCCTAACCCCCTAACTCTAACCCCAACCCGCTAACTCTAACCCTCTAACTCTACCCCTAAGCCTTACCCTAACCCCCTAACTCTAACCCTAACCTGCTAACTCTCACCCTAACCCTTACCCCCTAACTCTAACCCTAACCCGCTAACTCTAACCCTAACCCTCTAACTCTAACCCTAACCCTCTAACTCTAACCCTAACCCCCTAACTCTAACCCTAACCCGCTATCTCTCACCCTAACCCTAACCCCCTAACCCTAACCCACTAACTCTAACCCTCTAACTCTAACCCTAAGCCTTACCCTAACCCCCTAACTCTAACCCTTACCCTAACCCCCTAACTCTAACCCTAACCCGCTAACTCTCACCCTAACCCTTACCCTAACCCCCTAACTCTAACCCTAACCCCCTAACCCTTACCCTAACCCCTTAACTCTAACCCTAACCCCCTAACTCTAACCCGCTATCTCTCACCCTAACCCTAACCCGCTAACTCTAACCCTAACCCTCTAACTCTAACCCTAAGCCTTACCCTAACCCCCTAACTCTAACCCTAACCAATCTTTTTGGTGTCTTGTGAATGGTCAAAGTATATTCGACGGAACGTCGAATCTTTAAGACTCATAAATCAAAATCTATTCTCTGAAATGTCGAAATCTATTATTTCTATAATGTCGAATATTTTCTCTGATGTCAAATCTTTTCCCTATAATGTCGAATCTCTCTATATCGAATTTTTACTGCGACGAAAAGAAAATAAAGCATTTTTTATGTCGGATCTTTCGATTTTCGTTTCTTGCACTTTCGTTATCGTTTGTTAATACGATAACGAAAAAAACTGATTTTCGGACGAAAATGCATTATAACGAAAACGAATGCACATGTCTAACTCTAACCCGCTAACTCTCACCCTAACCCTAACCCCCTAACTCTAACCCTTACCCTAACCCTAACCCGCTAACTCTTACCCAAACCCCCTAACTCTAACCCTAACCCCCTAACTCTAACCCTTACCCTAACCCGCTAACTCTTACCCAAACCCGCTAACTCTAACCCTAACCCCCTAACTCTAACCCCCTAACTCTAACCCCCTAACTCTAACCCCCTAACTCTAACCCTAACCCCCTAACTCTAACCCTAACCCTTACCCTAACCCCCTAACTCTAATGCCGCGTACACACGGTCGTTTTTTGCGATGAAAAAAAACGACGTTTTCTGTGAAGTAAAAAACAACGTTTTTGAAACGTCACTTTTCAAAGACAATTTTGCATACACACCATCGTTTTTTCACAAAAAGCGAGGTTACGTTCACCACTCTTTTCCATTGAAGCTCGCTTCATAACTAGCTTCTGGGCATGCGCGGGTTGAAAAACGTCGTTTTAAAAGACGTTTTTGCCACACACGGTGACTTTTTGTGAAACAAAAAACGACGTTTTGAAAAACGACACAAAAAATTCAAGCATGTTGGAATTTTTTTTTGATCATTTTTTTTAAGACAAAAAACGACGTTTTGCCCACACACGATCAATTTAAATGACGTTTTAAAAAACGTCGTTTTTTTTCATCGCAAAAAACGACCGTGTGTACGCGGCATAACCCTAACCCCCTAACTCTAACCCCCTAACTCTAACCCTAACCCTCTAACTCTAACCCTTACCCTAACCTAACCTGCTAACTCTTACCCAAACCCCCTAACTCTAACCCTAACCCCCTAACTCTAACCCTTACCCTAACCCTAACCCGCTAACTCTTACCCAAACCCCCTAACTCTAACCCTAACCCCCTAACTCTAACCCTTACCCTAACCCTAACCCGCTAACTCTTACCCAAACTCGCTAACTCTAACCCTAACCCCCTAACTCTAACCCTAACCCTTACCCTAACCCCCTAACTCTAACCCTAACCCCCTAACTCTAACCCCCTAACTCTAACCCTAACTCTAACCCTTACCCTAACCCCCTAACTCTAACCCCTAACTCTAACCCTAACCCCCTAACTCTAACCCTAACCCTAACCCTAACCCCCTAACTCTAACCCTAACCCCCTAACTCTAACCCTAACCCCCTAACTCTAACCCTAACCCCCTAACTCTAACCCTAACCCCCTAACCCCCTAACTCTAACCCTAACCCCCTAACTCTAACCCTAACCCCCTAACTCTAACCCTTACCCTAACCCCCTAACTCTAACCCCCTAACTCTAACCCTAACCCCCTAACTCTAACCCTAACCCTAACCCCCTAACCCCCTAACTCTAACCCTAACCCCCTAACTCTAACCCTAACCCCCTAACTCTAACCCTTACCCTAACCCCCTAACCCTAACCCTCTAACCCCAACCCTCACCCCCTAACTCTAACCCTAACCCTACCCCCCTAACCCTCTAACCCTAACCCCCTAACTCTAACCCTAACCCCCTAACTCTAACCCTAACCCGCTAACTCTCACCCTAACCCTAACCCCCTAACTCTTACCCTAACCCCCTAACTCTTACCCAAACCCGCTAACTCTAACCCTAACCCCTAACTCTAACCCTCTAACCCCTAAACCCTAACCCTCTAACTCTAAACCCTAACCCCTAAACCCTATCCCTAACCTTAACCCTAACCCCTTAACACGGTAGAGTTATGGGGCTCACCTGCTCCACATTTGTTTTTTCCCCTCTGGTTGGAGGAACATTTCGGGACAAATAAATTAACAACCATTACACTTTGCAATCCCCCCTTTTTATTTTAAATATTTTTTCTTGTACATGCAAAGCCGGGAAATCTGCCAACTCTTGTAGACTGAAGCTTTGTGGGCCGGCGGGGGGGGGAGGGGGGGGTGATAATTGCCAAGAGCTTTGCCCAACGCGTTCCGTCTTCTGTAACGTCTTTGTGTGGAGCCTACAAAGATGTGACCTCCTCCGGCCTTCGCCTGCGTAGCGCTGCGTCCGCACACCGCCTCTTCTTCTTCCCTTTTATACCGCCGGCGTTTTTATCGATCTATGTGACCTGCTGGGGGCCTCGTCCATGCAGAGGGTTTGTTTTCTTTTTGATAAGATACGCGTTTGACTTCCAATCCACCACTTACCACTCGGGACCCGTCATCAGAAGAACATCAACACAATATTCTTTCTTTCTTTTCAAATTTACAATTGACTTTTTTTTCTGTTGACATAAAACATTTTTATTTTCTATAGATTCCTCACTGATACATTGTATTTTATTCTTCTCCATAAATACGGCGGGGGGGGGGGGGGGGGGGGGGGAGGGGGGTGTGCTGGACGGTCTATCGATGCTGGCAGCTTAGGGATCTATTGTTGTTTTTTGGGGATCTGTTGTTGTTAAGGGATCTATTGTTGCTGGATGGTCTATTGGTGCTGGCTGCGCTCATGGGTGGCTATATTGTTGTTGGTGGGGAATCTTTTGTTGTTGTTGGGGACCTATTTTTGCTAGATGTTGGAGGATCTATTGATGCTGGCTGTTGAGGGGGGGGTCTATTGTTATGCATGGGTGGCTCTATTGTTGTTGTTGGGGATCTATTGTTTCTGGGGGGCTCTCTATTGTTGTTGGTGGGGAATCTATTGTTGCTGGAGGGTCTATTGGTGCTAGCTGCTGGGGGATCTATTGTGGTCCATGGGTGGCTTTATTGTTGTTGGTGAGGAATCTTTTGTTGTTGGGGATCTATTGTTGCTAGATTCTGCACTGTCTATTGATGCTGGCTGCTTGGGAGATCTATTGTTGTCGGGGGTGGCTCTATTGTTGTTGGGGATCTATTTCTTCCAGATGCTGGAGGGTCTATTGGTGCTGACTGCTGAAGGATCTATTGTTGTTTTTTGGGGATCTATTGTTGTTAGTGGGGAATCTTGTGTTGTTGTTGGGGATCTATTGTTGCCAGATGCTGGAGGGTCTATTGGTGCTGGCTGCTGGGGGATATATTTTTATCCATGAGTGACTCTATTGTTGTTAGGGGATCTTTTGTTGCTGGCTGCTGAAGGATCTATAGTTGTTGGGGGTGACTCTATTGTCGCTGGGGGTGCTATATTGTTGTTGGCAGGGGTCCATTGTTGTTGTTTAGGGATCTATTATTGCTAGAGGGTTTATTGACGTTGGCTGCTGGGGGATCTATTGTTGTCGGGGGTGGCTCTATTGTTTTTGGTGGGGAATCTATTGTTGTTGTTAAGGGATCTATTGTTGCTATATGCTGGAGGGTCTATTGGTGCTGGCTGCTGGGGGCAAATATTTTTATCCATGGGTGGCTATATTGTTGTTGGGGGATTTTTTGTTGCTGGCTGCTTAAGGGTCTATTGTTGTCGTGGGTGGCTCTATTGTCGCTGAGGGGGGGCTATATTGTTGTTGGGTAGGGGACTATTGTTGTTGTTGGGGTATCTATTGTTGTTGTTAAGGGATCTATCGTTGCTAGAGACTCTATTAGTGCTGGCTGCTGGGGGGATCTATTGTTGTCGGAGTGTCTCTATTGTTGTTGGTGGGGAATCTTTTGTTGCTGGCTGCTAAAGGATCTATTGTTGTTTGGGGTGGCTCTATTGTCGTTGAGGGGGCTATATTGTTGTTGGGTGGTGGCTCTATTGTCGTTGTTAAGGGATCTATTGTTGTGGGTTCCTGGAGGATCTATTAAAGCTGGCTGCTTGGGGATCTAATGTTGTTGGTGGGGAATCTAATGTTGTTGTTAAGGGATCTGTTGTTGCTGGTTGCTGGAGGGTCTATTGATGCTGGCGGCTTTTTGGGGATCTATTGTTGTTGGTGGGGAATATTTTGTTGTTGGGGATCTATTGTTGCTAGATTGTGCAGGGTCTATTGATTCTGGCTGATGGGGGATCTATCGTTGTCGTGGCTCTATTGTTGCTAGTGGGGGATCTGTTGTTGTTTATGATCTAATGGTGGGGATCTATTGTTGTTGGGGAATATTTTGTTGTTGGGGATCTATTGTTGTTGGTGGGGAATATAATGTTGTTGTTAAGGGATCTGTTGTTGGAGGGTCTATTGATGCTGGCGGCTTGGGGAACTAGTGTTGTTTTTTTGGGGATCTATTGTTGTTGGTGGGGAATATTTTGTTATTGGGGATCTATTGTTGTTGGTGGGGAATCTTTTGTTGTTGGGATCTATTGTTGCCAGATGCTGGAGGGTCTATTGATTCTGGCTAATGGGGGATCTATTGTTGTCGTGGCTCTATTGTTGTTAGTGGGGGATCTGTTGTTGTTTATGATCTATTGGTGGGGATCTATTGTTGGTGGGGAATATTTTGTTGTTGGGGATCTATTGTTGTTGGTGGGGAATCTTTTGTTGTTGGGGATCTATTGTTGCCACATGCTAGAGGGTATATTGATGCTGGCTGCTGGGGGATCTATTGTTGTTAGTTTGGAATCTGTTGTTGTTTATGATCTATTGTTGCCAGATGCTGAAGGGTCTATTGGTGTTGGTGGCTTGGGGATCTATTGTTGTTTTTGGGGATCTATTGTTGTTGGTGGGGAATCTTGTGTTGTTGGGGATCTATTGTTGCCAGATGCTGGAGGGTCTATTGGTGTTGGTGGCTTGGGGATCTATTGTTGTTGGTGGGGAATCTTGTGTTGTTGGGGATCTATTGTTGCCAGATGCTGGAGGGTCTATTGGTGTTGGTGGCTTGGGGATCTATTGTTGTTTTTTGGGGATCTATTGTTGTTGGTGGGGAATCTTGTGTTGTTGGGGATCTATTGTTGCCAGATGCTGGAGGGTCTATTGGTGTTGGTGGCTTGGGGATCTATTGTTGTTGGTGGGGAATCTTGTGTTGTTGGGGATCTATTGTTGCCAGATGCTGGAGGGTCTATTTGTGTTGGTGGCTTGGGGATCTATTGTTGTTTTTTGGGGATCTATTGTTGTTGGTGGGGAATCTTGTGTTGTTGGGGATCTATTGTTGCCAGATGCTGGAGGGTCTATTTGTGTTGGTGGCTTGGGGATCTATTGTTGTTTTTTGGGGATCTATTGTTGTTGGTGGGGAATCTTGTGTTGTTGGGGATCTATTGTTGCCAGATGCTAGAGGGTATATTGGTGCTGGCTGCTGGAGGATCTATTGTCACTGGGGGATGCTCTATTGTTGCAGGAGGTTTGTTGTTGTTGGTGGGGGATCTATTGCTGCTGCTTATATTGTTGGGGGGAGGGGGTCTGCTTCCTTCCTTCCTGGAGTAGACTGATGACATCAAACCAGCCTAGGCCAAGCCACAAGGGGATGGGAGACTGAAGAAATGCTTCCTCCTGCCAGCAGCGGACTAAAGACATCATCTTGGCCTAGGCAAAGCCACAGGGGGGAACGGGAGACTTAGGAAATGCTTTCTCCTGCCTGCAGCAGAGTGATGACATCTTCTTAGCCTAGGCAAAGTCACTTGGGGGACAGGAAAGACTGAGGAAATGCTAGCTCCTGCCTGCAGCAGAATGATGACATCACCTTGGCCTAGGCCAGGCCACAAGGGGATGGGAGACTGAGGAAATGCTTCCTCCTGCGTGCAGCAGAGTAATGACACCATCTTGGCCTAGGAAAAGTGATTGATTGGAACTTTTTATTGATAGAAGGAGGGACCTTCCTGCACGGCGATGCTCTTCCTGTACATGGTGACCCGTGGGGCTCGTCCCGGAAGGCCCAGGTTGGGATGAGGTGAGGAGAATTAGCCGTGATCGGGGGCAGGAGAAGACCGGACCGTGCAGTCTGTTACAGATTGTTGGTGTAACGAGTTGCATGTGTGAGCGAAAAAAAAATAAGCCCCCGTACTATAAAAAGAGGGGAACTAATTAGGTTAGCATGGGTGGTGGTGGGGGGGGGGAGGGGCGTCCCGGTCACCAGAGCACAGGAAGCGCTCCTCCTCGCTCTCCGCGCCTTCCATTACCCGGGGGGGGGGAGGGGGGCTGATTAGCCGAGTTTACCTAACGCTCCGTGGGCGCGGAATGCCTCGGCGTCAGTCATGTAGCACGACACGCTTTGCGTGAGACGGAGGATCCTGAAGTGCGCCGGCCCCCCGATGCGCCTGAGATCCTTACATTGCCGAGCATGTGGCAATTATTACCCAGGAAATCATATCGTGTCACAGGAATGCTCCGCGCTTCACCGGACGGGCAAATAAACTTCACGCTCCGAAATCTTCAGGCTCCGGCAAAGAAATATCAAAGGCATGCAGGCTCCTCTGGAACCCCCCTTTTTACATGGTGGGGTGACCTCCCCGGGTGCAGGCAGGCATGGCCAATTGTGTTCAGTTCTCCACTTAGCTCCGGGGTCTTCATACCCTATATGGCCAAAAACCCGAGGACCCCCCAACCATCACACCTGTATGGGCTTGTTGGTACCTGGAGAACATGGAAACTCCATGCAGATAGTGCCCTGGCTGGCATTTAAATGTCCATGTCCACCTGAAGACCAGACCTTTTCTACAGGTCTGCAGGAATATATTCCCGGCATGTCCATGTCCACTTGTAGACCAAGCCATGTCCACTTGAAGACCAGACCATGTCCACTTGAAGACCAAGCCATGTCCACTTGAAGACCAGGCCATGTCCACTTGAAGACCAGGCCATGTCCACTTGAAGACCAGGCCATGTCCACTTGAAGACCAGGCCATGTCCACTTGAAGACCAGGCCATGTCCACTTGAAGACCAGGCCATGTCCACTTGAAGACCAGGCCATGTCCACTTGAAGACCAGGCCATGTCCACTTGTAGACCAAGCCATGTCCACTTGAAGACCATGCCATGTCCACTTGAAGACCAGGCCATGTCCACTTGTAGACCAGGCCATGTCCACTTGTAGACCAAGCCATGTCCACTTGAAGACCAAGCCATGTCCACTTGTAGACCAGGCCATGTCCACTTGTAGACCAAGCCATGTCCACTTGAAGACCAAGCCATGTCCACTTGAAGACCAAGCCATGTCCACTTGAAGACCAGGCCATGTCCACTTGTAGACCAAGCCATGTCCACTTGAAGACCAAGCCATGTCCACTTGAAGACCAAGCCATGTCCACTTGAAGACCAGGCCATGTCCACTTGAAGACCAGGCCATGTCCACTTGTAGACCAAGCCATGTCCACTTGAAGACCAGGCCATGTCCACTTGAAGACCAGGCCATGTCCACTTGTAGACCAAGCCATGTCCACTTGAAGACCAAGCCATGTCCACTTGAAGACCAAGCCATGTCCACTTGAAGACCAGGCCATGTCCACTTGAAGACCAGGCCATGTCCACTTGTAGACCAAGCCATGTCCACTTGAAGACCAAGCCATGTCCACTTGAAGACCAAGCCTTTGCTACAAGTCTGCAGGAATATATTCCCGGCATGTCCGTGTCCACTTGAAGACCAGGCCATGTCCACTTGAAGACCAGGCCATGTCCACTTGAAGACCAGGCCATGTCCACTTGAAGACCAGGCCATGTCCACTTGAAGACCAGGCCATGTCCACTTGTAGACCAAGCCATGTCCACTTGAAGACCATGCCATGTCCACTTGAAGACCAGGCCATGTCCACTTGTAGACCAGGCCATGTCCACTTGTAGACCAAGCCATGTCCACTTGAAGACCAAGCCATGTCCACTTGTAGACCAGGCCATGTCCACTTGTAGACCAAGCCATGTCCACTTGAAGACCAAGCCATGTCCACTTGAAGACCAAGCCATGTCCACTTGAAGACCAGGCCATGTCCACTTGTAGACCAAGCCATGTCCACTTGAAGACCAAGCCATGTCCACTTGAAGACCAAGCCATGTCCACTTGAAGACCAGGCCATGTCCACTTGAAGACCAGGCCATGTCCACTTGTAGACCAGCCATGTCCACTTGAAGACCAGGCCATGTCCACTTGAAGACCAGGCCATGTCCACTTGTAGACCAAGCCATGTCCACTTGAAGACCAAGCCATGTCCACTTGAAGACCAAGCCATGTCCACTTGAAGACCAGGCCATGTCCACTTGAAGACCAGGCCATGTCCACTTGTAGACCAAGCCATGTCCACTTGAAGACCAAGCCATGTCCACTTGAAGACCAAGCCTTTGCTACAAGTCTGCAGGAATATATTCCCGGCATGTCCGTGTCCACTTGAGGACCAGGCCTTTTCTACAAGTAAAATTCTTAAATTACTTAGAACCCCCAAACATTATATATATATTTACACAGTTGGTGCTCATAAGTTTTCATACCCTGGCAGAATTTATAATTTCTTGGCCATTTTTCAGGGAACACAAAAACTTTTCTTTCACACGTGGTTAGTGTTTGGCTAAAGCCATTTATTATCAATCAACTGTGTTTACAGGGGGCTGGAACCAGAAGTGATGTCATGATGTTGCCCCAGTCCTCCTAGGCCATAGAGATGAGCAGAGGCCATCTCTCCTTCTCTCATCTCTGTGACCAGCTCTTGATCGGTTCCCGGAGCTACGGATCTGCCAGGTAAGCCCAGGAGCCACCAGAATTATGTAGAGGGTGTGACTCCTCCTGCCTCATCTAAAAGCAATCCATCGATGAATACACCACTTGGATCACTTGTATTAGAAAGACTGGCATCCGGGGAACAATTAATACCGGGTTTTGACATCTAGCTGCAGCTATCACTCCGGTATTGAACGTCAAAGTCATGAAGTGTTTTTCCATTTAGGCGGGTTGGCAAGTGGTTACTCTACTACAGATCTAAATGGAGGACGAAGAAGACAAACGTCAACAATTGGCAAGATGCCAAGAGATCAGTAAACATCCGTTCGCTGATCTCCTTCCACTTTACTCAGTGGCAGTAAAAGGGTATCCCATAAACTCGAAACATTCTACAAGTCTAGATGGAAGACGAAGAAGACAAAGGTCAACAGTTGGCAAAATGGCCTTCTTAACATTGGGCCCAGAGCCGGAAGTGACGTCCAGTCCTCCTAGGCCATAAAGATGAGCGGAGGCCATCTTTTCTTCTCTCATCTCTGTGGCCAGCTGTTGCCAGCACTGGATCGGTCCCCGGAGCTAACGATTGCCCAGGTATGCCCGGGAACCATCTGGCCGCCGCCATCACTCTGGTATTTAAAGTCATGATGTATTTTCCCAGTTAGGCTGTCGTCAAGTGGTTACTCTACTACAAGTCTAAATGGAAGAAGAAGAAGAAAAGGGTCAACCATTGGCAAGATGCCAAGAAATCAGTGAACATCCGTTCACTCTGTGGCTAGCTGCCACCAGTGCTGGATCGGTTCTCAGAGCTACCGATTGCCCAGGTACGCCCGGGAACCATCTAGCTGCAGCCATCACTCCGGTACTAAATGTCAAAGTCATAGGGCCAGATTCAGGTAGATGAGAGTATCTTTCCTCTGGAGTAACGCTTCTCATTTACGTTACTCTGAAGACCCTTTCAGCGCAAGTCCTGTAATTCACATAGCAGTTGCGCGTAAACTTGCGCCAGAGTAACGATAATGCGCTGGCGTAACCCGACGCAAGTGGAAGTGGGTGTGATCATATGTAAATGATGGGCGGAGCCCGGCGCAGAGGCTTACGTTCAGCGCATCATCCACGGAGCATGCGCAGTGAGTGCGGCTCCACTCGCCCCCTTGTGCGCATGCTCACAACTTCCGTCGGCACCACTTCCTGGGAAACGTCAGCGCAATGCGTTCCGCTGGGCGCTTAAAAGCGCTGGCGGAAACGCCATTCCGGCGCAAAAGTAGTTCCGTTTCCCCCCACCCCAGGGAAGATACTTTTGCTCTGTGATGGCTGCTCCCGCTACCCCCAGAGAGAGGAGGAACCTCAACTTTAATACCCAGGAGGTCTCTGTCATTATCTCGGCTATGGAGACGGAGAATGAATTTCTCCATGGCAAAAAAAGCCGGAAGACCAGCCGGGAGAGGAAGCAGGGCATCCTGGAGTCGATTGCTGCCAGGGTCAATGTCCTGGGCTACTCCACCCGGACTGCTGGGGACATACAAAAGAAAATAAATGACCTGCGGCGCAAGGTGAGGGACAAGGTGGCCTCCATCAGGAGGTATGAGAGGGGCACAGGTGGTGGTCCCCCATGTCCTGTCACCCTGACCGCAGAGGAGGAGGTGGTCGCTCGGTGCCTGGAGAGGGAGCAGGTGGAGGGGGTCGCAGGCTATGACTCCGTGGAGGAAGGCACAAGGACAGGTAAGTGTTTTATAATCCCCTATTTGTTGTTTTGCATTTGGGGGGGGGGGGGACATGTGCCAAGTGTGTGGGACCACCAACATGTGTCTGCTTTGTGTCATCCACAGATGACGGAGCTGGGCCATCATCTGTCAGCGTGCATTCCACCCCATCCCCCCCACGCCATCGTGTGCCCGAGCCACTGGGTGGTGAAGAGGTTGTGGAGGAGGAGAGTGGCCACACCACACCTGCCGAGGTGGTTGTGGAAGATCCTGCTGTGGCAGAGCAGGACTTTTCTTTGGTTTTGTCTGTCTCCTCCCCTTCTCCTGGCCCGTCTGTCGTCCCCTCCCCCATCCTTGGAAGCCCCTCAAGGGCGACTCCTTCCACCCGAGGACATACATCTTCTGGCCCCAGGAAGGCGACCCAGAAGACCAGGGGGGTGTCTGATGGTGTCCAGGACCAGTTGGCAAGGGATCACGCCAGACAGACAGAACAAATGGGGGCCATAGCGGACCACTTGCAGAAAGTGTCGGACAGCCTGGGCTCCGTTGCCAACCTCAGCAACGCAGTGCAGGATGTCAGCTCTAATTGCGCTGCAGTGGTCACCACTTTGGGGGGGGTGCAGGGGGATATCCAGCACCTCACTGCAGCCGTCCAGGCCAACACTGCTGCCATCCATGGGAACAGTGCTGCCATCCGGGAGCAGGGGAGGCTGAGTCGGCGGGCCCAGCATTACCAGATGACCCGTCAGCTCCGGATGCAGGCCCAGACCAACAGTTATCTTGGACGGATAGCCAGGGCCTTGGAGGGCACGCAGGCCACACCTGCCAGGAGTGGCCCACCTGGGGATCAGCCACCTCCAGATGCCCCCCCACCCCCACCCACTCCATCCAGGCAGCTGCGGAGCCAGAGAGGGGCCCCCAGAAGAAGCCCCCGGCATCCCCGATGAGGCCTTTTTTTTGTGGCTGGTTTTATATTATTATTTTTCACATACTCAGGTCATGAGTTTATTTTTTATTTTTCTCAGGTTATGAGATTATTTTTCTTTTATTGATCAGGATATGATCTTTCTAATTTATTTTTGTACTGCACACGGTCAGGAGTGCAGGGGACAGTGTGAATGGTGTGTGAATGTGAGAGGGTGGCACTCCTGAAAGTAAGGGGTGTCACCCTCGGCCGTGGTGGTGAAGTGAACCCCACGGCTGAATGAATGATGTGTGAAAGGTGTGTGAATGGACAGTGACATCATTGGGGCCTTGACGCTGGCGTTACTGCTCCCAACTCCTACATGCTGGACTTGGGCTAATCCAATGCGATGTGCATGTGGTGTGTGTGATCTAGGGACATCAGTGGTGTACACGCGTGCATTGTCTGTGTAATTAATGTTTTGGTTTAGTGTCCAAAGATGCCTACGGCGAGGACCCTCCTGACTGCTCTTCCATCAGCAGACTGGGTGTCCTCTGGCAGGGGGGGACTGTGTGGGTCGGGGGTCAGGTCATCACGTATGTCAATATGCAGGCCTTTTTTCATAGCAAAGTTATGTAGTATGCAACATGCACCGATGATCTGACACACAAAGGTAGGGGAATACAATAGGGCCCCCCCAGACTTATCCAGGCAGCGGAAACGGGACTTCAGGAGCCCAAATGTTTGCTCCACCACTGCACGGGTTTTGATGTGTGCTTCATTGTATTTTCTCTCTCCTCTGGTTTGGGGGTTCCGGAAAGGAGTCATTAGATGGGGTCCCAGTGCATATGCAGAGTCACCTGTAAGGGAAAAGACAGGAGAATGTTAGTCATGCATGTGCGATTTCTGTTGTGCATGACGGGAGGGGATAGTCATGCCTGACTCCCATGTCACTCACCAACCAGCCAGCTGTCCCCATACATGTTCTGGTTAAATTCTGCTGGGATGGGACTCTGACGGTATATGAAACTGTCATGGCTGGACCCGGGGTGTTTGGCACGGACGTGCCATATGAGGCGTTGGGCATCGGCTATCACCTGTACGTTGATGGAATGCCAATGCTTCCGATTGCGGTATATGTGCTCTGTGGCACTGGGGGGCTGTAGGGCCACATGTGTGCAATCAATGGCCCCCACAGTGCGTGGGAATCTGGCAATGTTGTAGAAATCTGTCATTGCCTTCAGCCGCAGCTCCTCAGTGGTGGGTCTGATGAACTGGTTGGACATGCGTCTGAGGATTGCAGGGACAACCTGGTGCACACATCTGCTTATGGAGGACTGTGACATCCCAGCCACCACTCCACTTGTACGCTGGAATGATCCACTTGCAAGGAAATGGAGTGTTGCCAGGACCTTCACCAGTGGCTGCACTGCTTGTGATCGGTGTGTTGGGCTGGTGATGTCATCCTGCAGGGTTGTGGTTAGTTCAAGTATTGCAACAGGGCTGAATCTGAAGAGGCGATACACCTCCTCATCCCCCATGCCAAAGAGGTTCATACGTGTGCGGTATATCCTCTCACGTGGCCGCCTTCTTGGTTCCAGGGGACCCATCAGTAGTTCTAGGACCACGAGTGCCCCTGGCATGTTGGCACACAGAGGTGTTGTCCTTGCAAGTGGGGGTGCTCAGCTAGCTCCTATCGTCGGTAACGCTGCTGTAGCTGCTCTCCTGCTGACCTGTGACCGTCTGGAGTAAAGATAAAGCAGCCTTTTGTAGAAATAACTTTGCGCCGGACGGATCAGATACGCGCGGCGCATGTAGCCAGCGTATGGTGCTAATCCGTTCGTGAATTGGGAAAAATCCCTCATTTGCATATTTGCAGGGGAAATCAATAGGCGCGACTGATGCGCCCAGCGAAATTAAGCGCTGACGATACTCTGGCGTCGGAACGTTCCGCCGGTCGCAAATGACCCATTACTGGGCGCATCTAGTTTGGTGGGTACGGGCACATAGAAACGACGGCGCATCATCACAGTTACGCGGCGCATATCGAAATACTCCAGCGCAAGTGTTCCTGAATCTGGCCCATAATGTATTTTCCCAGTCATTCAAGTGATTATTGTACTACAAGTCTAAATGGAAGAAGAAGAAAAAGGTCAACAATTGACAAGATGCCAAGAGATCAGTGAACATCCGTTCGCTGATCTCCCTCCCCTTTACCTGGTGGCAGTAAAAGGGTTAAGCAGCCAATAAAGGGTATCACTTAAACTCCAAACATTCCACAATAATCGATGACTCACACATAACAAGTCTGAATGGAAGACGAAGAAGACAAAGGTCAACAATTGGCAAGAAGCCAGTTGAAGGCCATTTTGTCAAGAGATGAGCTTCAAAAAGATCTGCTTTGTATACCACTCAGACCTTGGAGGACCCCCTGCTTTTATTTTCCCTTGTCTAAATGGAAGACGAAGAAGACAAAGGTCAATAAGTGACAAGATGGCCTTCTTTACATTGGGCCGGAGCCAGAAGTGATGTCGCTCCCGTCCTCCTAGGCCATAGAGATGAGGCCATCTTTCCTTCTCTCATCTCTGTGGCCAGCTGCCGCCAGCGCTGGATCGGTTCCCGGAGCTACAGATGGCACATGTAAACCCGGGAACCATCTAGCTGTAGCCATCACTCCGCTATTAAACGAGTCATGATGTATTTTCACAGTTAGGCGTTCGGCTAGTGCAGTGATCCTCAAACTACGGCCCACCAGCTGTTGTAGAACTACACATCCCATGAGGCATTGTAACACACTGACATTCACATACATGACTAGGCATGATGGGAATTGTAGTTTTCTGAACAACTGGAGGGCCGTAGTTTGAAGACCCATGGGCTAGTGGTTACACACTCTACTACAAGTCTAAATAGAAGAAGAAGAAAAAGGTCAACCATTGGCAAGATGCCAAGAGATGAGTGAACATTCGTTCTCTGATCTCTATCCCCTATACCCGTTGGCAGCCAAAGGGTTAAGCAGCCAATAAAGGGTATCACTTAAACTCCAAACCTTCTTTATTAATCGATGGCTCACACAGCACAATGCTTGACAACAAGTCTGAATGGAAGACGAAGAAGACAAAGGTCCACAGTTGGCAAGATGGCCTTCTTTACATTGGGCTGGAGCCGAAAGTGACATCCGGTCCTCCTAGGCCAGTGATGGAGAACCCTGGCACCCCAGATCTTTTGTAACTACATTTACCACGATGCTCAACTGCACTGCAGAGTGCATGAGCATCGTGAGAAATGTGGTTCCAAAACATCTGGCATATCAAGGTTCGCCAACACTGTCCTAGGCCATAAAGATGAAAGGAAGCCATCGTTCCTTCTCTCATCTCTGTGGCCAGTTGCCGCCAGAGCTGGATTGGTTCCCGGAGCTACTGATTGCCCAGGTAGGCCCGTGAACCATCTAGCTGCAGCCATTACTCCGGTACTAAATGTCAAAATCATGTCGTATTTTCCCAGTTGGGCGTTCGGCAAGTGGTTACTCTACTACGAGTCTAAATGGAAGAAGAAGAAGAAGAAAAAAAGGTCAACAATTGGCAAGATGCCAAGAGATCAGTGAACATCCGTTCACTCTGTGGCCAGCTGCTGCCAGTGCTGGATCGGTTTCCAGGGCTATCGATTGCCCAGGTACGCCCAGGAACCATCTAGCTGCAGCCATCGAGCCGGTGTCAAATATCAAAGTCATGACGTATTTTCCCAGTTGGGCATTCGGCAAGCGGTTACTCTACTACAAGTCTAAATGGAACGAGAAGAAAAAGGTCAACAATTGGCAAGATGCCAAGAGATCAGTGAACATCCGTTCGCTGATCTCCCTCTGCTTTACCCGCCGGTGGCAGCCAATAAAGGGTATCACTTAAACTCCAAACATTCTGCATTAATCGATGGCTCACACAGCACAATACTTGACAACAAGTCTGAATAGTAGATGAAGAAGACAAAGGTCAACGGTTGGCAAGATGACCTTCTTTACATTAGGCCGGACCCGGAAGTGACATCCGGTCCTCGTAGGCCAGTGATGGCGAACCTTGGCACCCCAAATGTTTTGGAGTGCCAAGGGGCACCAAGGTTCGCCAACACCGTCCTAGGCCATAGAGATGTCCTAGACGAAGAAGACAAAGGCCAACAGTTGGCAAGATGACCTTCTTTACACTAGGCCGGAGTCGGAAGTGACATCTGGTCCTCCTAGGCCAGTGATGGCCAACCTTGGCACCCCAGATGTTTTGGAGCGCCGAGGGGCGCCAAGGTTTCGCCAACTTTGTCCTAGGCCATGGAGATGTCCAAGACGAAGAAGACAAAGGTCAACAATTGTCAAGACGCCAGTTGAAGGCCATTTTTCAATGAGCTTCAAAAAGATCTGTTTTGTATCTCGTCCAGCCCTTGGGGGACTCTCTGCATCCAAAAATGTCAAAACTGACTTCTGTTGTCTCCATCCCATTAGTGATTCTTTGGAGCAGGTTGGGTGGACCGGGGGGAGGTCTGGCTTGTTTGGATTCCCGGTTATAGATATATTGCACAGTTGGAAAGTCTGGAATAAATTCCAGGCATCCCACAGATCCGCTCTGACGGCATCTCTCATCTTCATTCAGCTGGGGAGACACTGTCACTCTAGCATGTAATAACCGTCATCTCAACCTCCCACCCTCGTAATCAGACATCTTTATCTTGTCTTTGTAGCTGTGAGTCACACCGGTGGAAAGGAAGGTTGACACTGCGGCCCCCATCCACTGGATTAGCGAGAACTTTGTAAAACGATAGCGAGGCAATTAGGGATGAGCAGAGAGGTTTTCGGGAAGTTGATCTGGCAACACATTTTTTTTTTACCAAAGTGGGAACTGTCTATTTTACTCAATGAGCTGCTTGGGTGTATTTAATAGAGAAAAAAAAAAATCCTACTGTAAAAAAAAAAAAAAAACATAAAACAATGAGGCCAATGACGTGTGTGTTTTTTTGTTTTTGGCACAAGAAGCTGCTTAGAAGAAAATAATAGTTTTTGTATTTTGGACTTTTCTTTTTTGTTTAACCTATTTGTGTTACAGCAATCTGTGACAGCATGCATCTAATATTTTCCAATGGTTAAAAAAATAATAATAAAATAATGAGTCTAATGACGTGTCGTTTCTTTGGCACAAGAAGCTGCTTGGAAGAAAATAATAGAAATTAAAAAAATCTACCTTTTTTTGAAAGATTTTTTTGTTGGGAAAGGGAAAAAATATGTATTTTTAGGAAATGGAAAAAGTGATGTATTTTTAGGACCTTCTTTTTTTTTTTTTTTTTACTGTATATATTTTTTTCCTACTGTTTAAAATCGAATATAATGAGGCCAATAAGTGTCTGTTTAGGAAACGGTTTATAACAATTTAATAATATAAATATATATATACAATTTAATAATATATATATATATATATATATATATATATACAATTTAATAATATATATATATATATATATATATATATATATATATATATATATATATATATATATATATATATATATATATATATGTAAGTTAAATGTATCTTATTTTGTGTTTTTGACTTTTCTTTTTTGTTTAACCTATTTGTGTTACAGTATCTAATATTTTCCAATGGTTAAAAAAAAAAAATGAGACTAATGACATGTTGTTTTTTTGGCACATGAAGCTGCTTAGAAGAAAATAATAGAAATAAAAAATCTACCTTTTTTGAAAGATTTTTTTTGTTGGAAAAGGGAAAAGGTGATGCATTTTTTGGAGATTTTTTTTTTTTGCCTTTTTTCACAGCATCTGTTTTTTTTTTTACCAAAGTGGGAACTGTCTATTTTACTCAATGAGCTGCTGGGGTGTATTTAATAGAGAAAAAAAAAAAAAAATCCTACTGTAAAAAAAAAAAAAAAAAACATAAAACAATGAGGCCAATGACGTGTGTGTTTTTTTTTTTTTTTTTTTTTGGCACAAGAAGCTGCCTAGAAGAAAATAATAGTTTTTGTATCTTGGACTTTTCTTTTTTGTTTAACCTATTTGTGTTACAGCAATCTGTGACAGCATGCATCTAATATTTTCCAATGGTTAAAAAAATAATAATAAAATAATGAGTCTAATGACGTGTCGTTTCTTTGGCACAAGAAGCTGCTTGGAAGAAAATAATAGAAATTAAAAAAATCTACCTTTTTTTGAAAGATTTTTTTGTTGGGAAAGGGAAAAAATATGTATTTTGAGGAAATGGAAAAAGTGATGTATTTTTAGGACCTTCTTTTTTTTTTTTTTTTTTTGTTTTTTTTACTGTATCAATTTTTTTCCTACTGTTTAAAATCGCATATAATGAGGCCAATAAGTGTCTGTTTAGGAAGCGGTTTATAACAATTTAATAATATAAATATATATATACAATTTAATAATAATATATATATATATAAGTTAAATGTACCTTATTTTGTATTTTTGACTTTTCTTTTTTGTTTAACCTATTTGTGTTACAGCATCTAATATTTTTCAATGGTTAAAAAAAAATGAGACTAATGACATGTTGTTTTTTTGGCACATGAAGCTGCTTAGAACAAAATAATAGAAATAAAAAATCTACCTTTTTTGAAAGATTTTTTTTTTGTTGGAAAAGGTGATGTATTTTTTGGAGCTTTTTTTTTTTTTGCGCCTTTTTTCACTGCATCTGTTTTTTTTTTTTGTTTGTTTGTTTTTTTACCAAAGTGGGAACTGTCTATTTTACTCAATGAGCTGCTTGGGTGTATTTAATAGAGAAAAAAAAAATCCTACTGTAAAAAAAAAAAAAAAAAAACATAAAACAATGAGGCCAATGACGTGTGTGTTTTTTTTTTTTTTGGCACAAGAAGCTGCTTAGAAGAAAATAATAGTTTTTGTATTTTGGACTTTTCTTTTTTGTTTAACCTATTTGTGTTACAGCAATCTGTGACAGCATGCATCTAATATTTTCCAATGGTTAAAAAAATAATAATAAAATAATGAGTCTAATGACGTGTCGTTTCTTTGGCACAAGAAGCTGCTTGGAAGAAAATAATAGAAATTAAAAAAATCTACCTTTTTTTGAAAGATTTTTTTGTTGGGAAAGGGAAAAAATATGTATTTTGAGGAAATGGAAAAAGTGATGTATTTTTAGGACCTTCTTTTTTTTTTTTTTTTTTTTTTACTGTATCTATTTTTTTCCTACTGTTTAAAATATAATGAGGCCAATAAGTGTCTGTTTAGGAAGCTGTTTAAAACAATTTTTAAAAACAAATATTTATATATATATATCATTATATCAAAAATGGGGGGTTCTAAGCAGGGGCAGACTGACAACGCATGGGGCCACTCGGGCAATAGGAGATTATGGGGCCCATGGGCAATAGGAGATTATGGGGCCCATGGGCAATAGGAGATTATGGGGCCCCAGGCTATAGGAGATTATGGGGCCCATGGGCTATAGGAGATTATGGGGCCCCCAGGCAAAAGATTATGGGGCCACACAGTACTGTATACACACACACACATACAGTATACATGCACAGTATACACACACAGACACACAATATACACACACAGTATACACACAAACTAAGAAGGTACTGGAGAGGCGGGGCAGCTATAATCTTGGGATTTTTAGACCAAAAGGATGTCGGTAGGGGACATTTCAGGGACAGATGTAAAAAAAAACACAGATTTGTACATACTGTCCCTGGTTTTACGGAGACTGGCAACGCTGATGGGCCCTAGTGGTCATTTCGCCCCTGACTGTACACTTCCAACCAACGGCGGATCCAGGGGGGGGGCAACGGGGCAATTGCCCCCCCCCGAGGCAATCATGTCACATTGGCTTTAAAAAAAAAAAAAAAAAAAAAAAAAAATTTTTTTTTTTTTGTTTTTTTTTTTTTTTGTTTAGGGGTCCGGAGGTCCCCAGGGGCCCGGAGGCCACCAGGGCCCCAGATGGCAAACCCCTCTTTTTTCATTTATTTTTTTATAAAAAAAAATATTTTTTTAACATATTTTTTTATTAGAAGTCCGGAGGTCCCCATGGTCCCAGAGGCCGCCAGGGCCCTGTATGGCAACCCCCCCTTTTTTTTAGGGGTCTGGAGGTCCCCAGGGGCCCAGAGATCCCCAGGGCCCCAGATGACCACCCCCCTTTTTTTATTAAATGTATATATATATATATATATATATATATATATATATAAATTATTATTATTATTATTATTGTTAGTATTATTATTAAAGGGCAAAGAGGTCCCCAGGGCCCCCGGAGGACAACCCTCCTTTTTTTTATAAATTTTTTATATTTTATTTATTTTTTTCTCTTTTTTTATATATAGATATATTTTTATTAAAGGGCTCAGAGGTCCCCAGGGCCCCATGTGTCAAACCCCCTTTTTTTAATAAATGTTTTTTTTTATTTTTTTTTTATATATTGTTTTATTTATGTTTTATAACTTTTTTTTATCATTTTTTTAAACTGCTTTGCGGTGCCTGCAGCTGCTGCTGCCGAGTCTGTCACTCTCTCTCTCTCTCATCACCAGGGCTGGTAGGCTGCCTGTCCTGAGGCTGCTTTGAGCTGTAGCTGACTGCAGCACTCCCCTCTCTCCTGCTGACATCGGGCATCTCTGGCTGTGTGTGTGAGCTGGATCTGTGTTCGGCTGTGCTGCCTGTGCTAGACCTGCTCGTGTGATAGTAGATAGAGATGGAACACTGATTGAATCAGTGTCAGGGATTCATAGACCAGTACTGTGTGCCTACACAGAGGAGACCAACACTGTATGCAGTGAAATAAAAGGTGTTTATTTACAAAGTGAACAAAACAGGTGAAGACAAACAGTGCACAAATAACAACAAAGCATATATAAGTGAAGGGGAAATGCCGTAATCATAAACCAAAAGCCAAGCCGAGGTCATATACGAGGAGATCACAGAAGAAGCTGCAGACAGGGAATGGGCAGGAAGGGAATGTCCAGGAGAGGGATCAGGTCAGGTCGGATCAGATCAGAAGTCAAGAAAGGGGACAGCAAGCTCAGGGTCAGATATCAGGCTCAGGATCAGGTTAGTAGACAGATACCAGGGCGAGGAGTGATTACACACGCCGGGTATTATAGAGGCGTGCTGATTGCATTCAGGTCACACCTGAACGCAGGAAGGGCTGTGTGCTCCATACTGCCAATAACTCCCCGCTGGTGGAGGCCAGTACTGCAGCCCAAATAACAGGCAAAATCACCAGCGGGGGGACCTTTCCTGACAATCAGTGTTTTGTCTATCACACAAGCCTGTCTAGGGGGGGACCTTGCTAGAGCACACTGGCCTACCGAACACAGACCTTCAGCTCCTGTTTGTTCCATGACACACGTCGGGAGAGGAGATGCCTGCTGTGTGTGATCGAGGCAATGCCATGGTGAGTGCCGTGCACAGTGTGGCTGCATTCATAGACAAAAGCGGGGGTGCATTGATAGACAAAAGTGGGATTGCATTGATATGCAAAAGTGGGGATGCATTGATATGCAAAAGTGGGGATGCATTGATATGCAAAAGTGGGGATGCATTGATATGCAAAAGTGGGGTTGCATTGATATACAAAAGTGGGACTGCATTGATATACAAAGGTGGGGCTGCGTTCATATGCACAGTGAGGCTGCAATGATCTCTTGTACCATGTCTTCAGTCTCTGACCATCCCTTGTACCACGTCTGCAGTCTCTGGCCATCTCTTGTACCACGTCTGCAGTCTCTGACCATCCCTTGTACCACGTCTGCAGTCTCTGACCATCTCTTGTACCACGTCTGCAGTCTCTGACCATCCCTTGTACCACGTCTGCAGTCTCTGACCATCCCTTGTACCACGTCTGCAGTCTCTGACCATCTCTTGTACCACGTCTGCAGTCTCTGACCATCTCTTGTACCACGTCTGCAGTCTCTGACCATCTCCTTGTACCACGTCTGCAGTCTCTGACCATCTCTTGTACCATGCCTGCAGTCTCTCACCATCTCCTGTACCACGTCTGCAGTCTCTGACCATCCCTTGTACCACGTCTGCAGTCTCTGACCATCTCTTGTACCACGTCTGCAGTCTCTGACCATCCCTTGTACCACGTCTGCAGTCTCTGACCATCCCTTGTACCACGTCTGCAGTCTCTGACCATCTCCTGTACCACGTCTGCAGTCTCTGACCATCTCTTGTACCACGTCTGCAGTCTCTGACCATCCCTTGTACCACGTCTGCAGTCTCTGACCATCTCCTGTACCACGTCTGCAGTCTCTGACCATCTCTTGTACCACGTCTGCAGTCTCTGACCATCTCTTGTACCACGTCTGCGGTTTTCCTGACCATCTCTTGTACAACGTCTGCAGTCTCTGACCATCTCCTTGTACCAAGTCTGCAGTCTCTGACCATCTCCTTGTACCACGTCTGTAGTCTGACCATCTCCTGTACCACGTCTGCAGTCTCTGACCATCTCTTGTACCATATCTGCATTCTCTGACCACCTCTTGTACCATGTCTGCAGTCTCTGACCATCTCTTGTACCACGTCTGCAGTCCCTGACAATCGTCTACAAACCATGGGATAGATTTATGGCATTCATATTTAAATATGTCTTACTAGTAATGGTGGGGATCATTGATTTTTTAGCAGTACTGCAACATTGCAGCGGACACATCGGACACCTAATTGAGTTCTGTAAGCAACACCTTATTTTCTGGCAGTGCCCCCCCCGAGACTAGACTCTGGATCCGCCCTTGCTTCCAACCTTGTGGTAACAGTCTAGTGAAGACCCTTTTCTCTTCTAGCATGACTGTGCCCCCCCCCCCCTGTGTACAAAGCCAGCTCCATAAAGACATGGTGTGACCAGCTTGGTGAGGATGAACTCCAGGGTCCTGCACAGAGCCCTGACCTCAACCCAACTTTTGGAAGGCTTGTACAAAGTCAGCTCCATAAAGACATGGGGTGACCAGTCTGGACCAGCTCCATAAAGAGACATTGGTTGACCAGTCTGGTCCAGCTCCATAAAGAGACATTGGTTGACCAGTCTGGTCCAGCTCCATAAGGAGACATTGGTTGACCAGTCTGGTCCAGCTCCATAAAGAGACATTGGTTGACCAGTCTGGTCCAGCTCCATAAAGAGACATTGGTTGACCAGTCTGGTCCAGCTCCATAAAGAGACATTGGTTGACCAGTCTGGTCCAGCTCCATAAGGAGACATTGGTTGACCAGTCTGGTCCAGCTCCATAAAGAGACATTGGTTGACCAGTCTGGTCCAGCTCCATAATGAGACATTGGTTGACCAGTCTGGTCCAGCTCCATAAAGAGACATTGGTTGACCAGTCTGGTCCAGCTCCATAATGAGACATTGGTTGACCAGTCTGGTCCAGCTCCATAAAGAGACATTGGTTGACCAGTCTGGTCCAGCTCCATAATGAGACATTGGTTGACCAGTCTGGTCCAGCTCCATAAAGAGACATTGGTTGACCAGTCTGGTCCAGCTCCATAAAGAGACATTGGTTGACCAGTCTGGTCCAGCTCCATAAAGAGACATTGGTTGACCAGTCTGGTCCAGCTCCATAAAGAGACATTGGTTGACCAGTCTGGTCCAGCTCCATAAAGACATAGCTTTACCAGTTCCACAAAGACACTGGTTGACCTGTTTGGACCAGCTCCATAAAGACATGAGTTGACCCATTTTTTTGGGCTACACAGTTTTCATTGTTTAGGTCCTCTTTCAATGGCAAAGACATTATAGACAACTGTACTCTCCCAACCTTGTGGTAACAGTTTGGTGAAGACCCTTTTTTGTTCCACCATGACTGTGTCCCCCTGTGTACAAAGCCAGCTCCATAAAGACATGGCGTGACCAGTGTCCTGCACAGAGCCCTGACCTCAACCCTTCTTTTGAAAGACCTTTTAGTATAAGGTCTTTTCATCCAACATCAGTTCCTGCCCTTAACCCTACAGAAAACTTTGGGGATCAGGTCTTCTTCTCCCAAAGGTGTTCAATAGGTTTGAGGTCCATGTCTTATTGGACCTTGCTTTGTGCACTGGTCCAAGTCATTTGGTGGAGGGGGATTATGGGGGGGAGGGGGGATTATGGCGTGGGGGTTGTTTTTCAGGGGTTGGGCTTGTCCCCTTAGTTGTCCAAAAGGTCTCGGTATGGTGAAGCCTTAGGAGGGAACTCCTACGATTCCAACGCATTTCAACTCATAAACAGTCTTCATCAGGGGGGGGTAAGCAATATTGAACCCTACAGACTAAGACTGGGATGCCATTAAAGTTCATGTGCGTGTAAAGGCCGGCGTCCCAATACTTTTGGTAATATAGTGTAGTTATTTTAAAGTGCTATATACGCTAACAGGCCGGTATTTTGACCGAAATAGATTGACAAATAAAAATGATATTTCTGCCAAGTGGAAAAAAAAATAAAAGTTCCCGGCACTAAAAGCTTATGAGGCGGACCTGAAATACGGTCATTAATACGACACGCCGAGTAAAATCTGAAATGAAACCTCGTCCTGAGTCACTTCTCCCTCGTTGACACTGATTGAGGGGCCCCCGGGGCCCCCCGGGGAGTGCAAGGTTCCATGGCAGGCAAAACCATTTCATGTCACGTCTGGTTTATTGCCGGTATTGGAGACCCGGGGTCGCCATTTATAATTGATTGTCTCTCCGGCATTTCCGCGCCCAACGACTGGTGAGGAATGGGCGTAGATAATATTCAAATCATATGAAATGATACATTTTATATCAATGTAACAATATCTTTTCTCTTCCTCGTGTCATCGCTCATCGAGCAACATCTCCGAATGTCCGGCGCCTTCTCCATCAATCTCTTCATTCAAGACGTTGAACGCGATGGCGCCACCACTTCTTTCTGTTACCGTGGTTTTTTATGTCGCCGTTTTTTTTTTTTTTTTAACCCTCTAAGTTTTCCCAGGAGAGTGGAGGATTTTATAGCCACAAAGGGAGGCCACGCCATATTACTTATCACTTGCCGAACAAGCCTTTCCTGGCACCTGTGGACACCTACGGAGGTCTGAGAGGAACGTGAGTCCTCCTGTCCTCTACCCCCCATGGTGGTTGCAGACAGCGCCAACTGTGTAAGGCGGTCAACCTGCACCTGCCCACACGGTGCTTCTGGGTCATTAGCAGGAAGGGGAGATCCACGAACAGTTGTTCACCGATCTCTCCCCCCTTTACCTGATGGCAGGGTATCGCGTGAACTCCAAATGTTCTACATTAATGGATGGCTCACACAATGATATACCCATTTAAAGGGGTTGTAAAGCTTCGCGTTTTTTTACCTTAATGCATCCCATGCTTGCGGGCGGGCGCGGAGAACAAACGTCCGATGCTTACAATCCCCCCCCCCCTCATTTACTTACCTGAGCCCTCAAAAGTCCCACGCACTGGCTTCTCGGCTCTAATCAGCTCTACATTGGATGATTGATAGCAGCACAGCCATTGGCTCCCACTGTTGTGAATCAAATCATTGACACGGCGGCGGGTGGGGCCGCGTCATTGGGCCGAATAAAAGAGTCGGTGGCTATGGCCGCTGACTGTATCAAGGGAGCGCCGCAAGCTAACCCTCTTTGGGAGAGTGCTTCCCAGAGGGGGGTTAGCTCTTGCGGGGAGGAGCCAAGACAGACACCAGAAGACATGGATCGGGGCCACTCATGGATTGGGGCTATGGCTGCCGACTGTATCACGGGAGCGCCGCAAGCTAACACTCATTCGGAGAGTGCTTCCCAGAGGGGGGTTAGCTCTTGCGGGGAGGAGCCAAGACAGACACCAGAAGACATGGATCGGGGCCACTCATGGATCGGGGCTATGGCCGCCGGCTGTATCACGGGAGCGCCGCAAGCTAACCCTCTTTGGGAGAGTGCTTCCCAGAGGGGGGTTAGCTCTTGCGGGGAGGAGCCAAGACAGACAACAGAAGACATGGATCGGGGCCACTCATGGATCGGTGCTATGGCTGCCGGCTGTATCATGGGAGCGTGCCTTCAAGCTAACCCCCTTTGGGAGAGTACCTCCCAGAGGGGGGTTAGCTCTTGCGGGGAGGAGCCAAGACAGACACCAGAAGACATGGATCGGGGCCACTCATGGATCGGTGCTATGGCTGCCGGCTGTATCATGGGAGCGTGCCTTCAAGCTAACCCCCTTTGGGAGAGTACCTCCCAGAGGGGGGTTAGCTCTTGCGGGGAGGAGCCAAGACAGACACCAGAAGACATGGATCGGGGCCACTCATGGATCGGGGCTATGGTCGCTGACTGTATCACGGGAGTGCGTCTGCAAGCTAACCCCCTTGGAAGAGCGCTTCCCAGAGAGGGGTTAGCTCTTGCGGGGAGGAGCCTAGACAGACCCCAGAAAAC
Source organism: Rana kukunoris (assembly GCA_029574335.1). Lineage (NCBI taxonomy): Eukaryota > Metazoa > Chordata > Amphibia > Anura > Ranidae > Rana > Rana kukunoris. The sequence continues at coordinate 1,875,286 of CM056057.1, read as the reverse complement.
GTGGATTGGGGCCACTCTGTGCAAAACGAACTGCACAGTGGAGGTAAGTATGACATGTTTGTTATTTAAAAAAATAAACCTTTACAACCCCTTTAAGGACCAGGCCTTTTCTGAAATCAGCATTTTTTTGGGGCGGACTGACCATTTGTCGTCATTGGTTGTGTTCTTTGAGTCTTTGAGTCTGGTCACCCCATGTCTTTATGGAGCTGGTCCAGACTGGTCACCCCATGTCTTTATGGAGCTGGTCCAGACTGGTCACCCCATGTCTTTATGGAGCTGGTCCAGTCTGGTCACCCCATGTCTTTATGGAGCTGGTCCAGACTGGTCACCCCATGTCTTTATGGAGCTGGTCCAGTCTGGTCACCCCATGTCTTTATGGAGCTGGTCCAGACTGGTCACCCCATGTCTTTATGGAGCTGGTCCAGTCTGGTCACCCCATGTCTTTATGGAGCTGGTCCAGACTGGTCACCCCATGTCTTTATGGAGCTGGTCCAGACTGGTCACCCCATGTCTTTATGGAGCTGGTCCAGACTGGTCACCCCATGTCTTTATGGAGCTGGTCCAGACTGGTCACCCCATGTCTTTATGGAGCTGGTCCAGACTGGTCACCCCATGTCTTTATGGAGCTGGTCCAGACTGGTCACCCCATGTCTTTATGGAGCTGGTCCAGTCTGGTCACCCCATGTCTTTATGGAGCTGGTCCAGACTGGTCACCCCATGTCTTTATGGAGCTGGTCCAGACTGGTCACCCCATGTCTTTATGGAGCTGGTCCAGACTGGTCACCCCATGTCTTTATGGAGCTGGTCCAGACTGGTCACCCCATGTCTTTATGGAGCAGGTCCAGACTGGTCACCCCATGTCTTTATGGAGCTGGTCCAGACTGGTCACCCCATGTCTTTATGGAGCAGGTCCAGACTGGTCACCCCATGTCTTTATGGAGGTGACATTGTACAGGCCTTCCAAAAGTTGGGTTGAGGTCATGGCTCTGTGCAGGACACACCAAATTGGTCACACTGTGTCTTTATGGAGCTGGCTTTGTACACGGTGAGGGGGGGGGGGGGGCACAGTCATGGTGGAACAGAAAAGGGTCTTCACCAAACTGTCACCGCAAGGTTGGAAGAGCCCAATTGTCAGCAATGTCTTTGTATGATGGAGTATCAACACTACCCTACATGTGAAGGGGGTCATCTCAGTCCTCAGCTGTGTAAATAGCAAGCCATTGACATTGATTGAAAACATGACCTGTTGGGGTACTTGAGGCCTGAAGTTGGGAGCTTGAGTTCCTCCACACCAAACTGGTCACCCCATGTCTTTATGGAGCTGGTCCAGACTGGTAAACCAATGTCTTTATGGAGCTGACTTTGTCCAGGCGTTCCAAAAGTTGTGTTGAGGTCAGGGCTCTGTGCAGGACACCCGAGTTCCTCCACACCAAACTGGTCTCACCATATCTTTATGAACCTGGCTTTGTACACAGGGGGGGGGCACAGTCATGCTGGAAGAGAAAAGGTCCCCTTTGTTAAAGGGGTCTTCCAGATTCTGATAAGCCCCCCTGCCCGCAGACCCCCACAACCACCCGGCAAGGGTTTTGGGGATGAGGCCCTTGTCCCCATCAACATGGGGACATCGTGCTTTGAGGGATCACAGACCCCCAAAGCATCCTCCCAATGTTGAAGGCATGTGGCCTGGTATGGTTCAGGAGGGGGCCTGAAGGGTCTGGTAATTGAATTTGGGGGTCTGTATTGCCAGGAACTGACAATTCATTACAGTGATGACTTTTTTTCCTTCAGAAATGACACTTTGTGCAGGGACAGTTCTAAGCATGGGAAACAAGCGCTACTTTACAGGCATACTATACACCCCCCCCCCCCCAGGTACAAAGTGTATAGGGATATTTCACTTTCTATTGTTTCACTTTAAGCAGACCCGGGTCCCCAAACACTCCCCTGGGGCAGGACCCGGGTCCCCAAACACTCCTCTGGGGCAGGACCCGGGTCCCCAAACACTCCCCTGGGGCAGGACCCGGGTCCCCAAACACTCCTCTGGGGCAGGACCCGGGTCCCCAAACACTCCCCTGGGGCAGGACACGGGTCTCCAAACACTCCCCTGGGGCAGGACCCGGGTCCCCAAACACTCCCCTGGGGCAGGACCCGGGTCCCCAAACACTCCCCTGGGGCAGGACCCGGGTCCCCAAACACTCCTCTGGGGCAGGACCCGGGTCCCCAAACACTCCCCTGGGGCAGGACACGGGTCTCGAAACACTCCCCTGGGGCAGGACCCGGGTCCCAAACACTCCCCTGGGGCAGGACCCGGGTCCCCAAACACTCCCCTGGGGCAGGACCCGGGTCCCCAAACACTCCCCTGGGGCAGGACCCGGGTCCCCAAACACTTTCCTGGGGCAGGACCCGGGTCCTCAAACACTCCCCTGGGACAGGACCCGGGTCCCCAAACACTCCCCTGGGGACAGGACCCGGGTCCCCAAACACTTTTTATGACAATAACTTGCATATTAGCCTTTTAACCACTTAAAACCCGGACCATTATGCAGGTAAAGGACCCGGCCAGTTTTTGCGATTCGGCCCTGTGTCTCTTTAACTGACAATTGCGCGGTCGTGCGACGTGGCTCCCAAACAAAATTGACATCCCTCTGTCCCCCACTAATAGAGATTTCTTTTGGTGGTATTTGATTACCTCTGCGGTTTTTATTTTTATATAGTGCTATAAAAATGCACTGATTACTGTGAAAATGACAATTGCAGTTTGGGAGTTAACCATTAGGGGGCGCTGAAGAGGTTAAGTATGACCTCATGTGTGTTTCTAACTGTAGGGGGCGGGGCTGGACGTGTGACGTCATTGATCGTCTTTCCCTATATTAGGGAACAGACGATCACTGCACTGCCACTGTGAAGAATGGGGAAGGTTTGTTTACACCTAGGGTTGTCCCGATACCACTTTTTTAGGACGGAGTACAAGTACCGATACTTTTTTTCATGTACTCGCCGATACCGAATACCGATACTTTTTTAAAATGCAGCCATGTCCCCCCACATATGCAGCCATGTCCCTCTAGCCATGTCCCTCACATATGCAGCCATGTCCCTCTAGCCATGTCCCTCCAGCCATGTCCCTCACATATGCAGCCATGTCCCTCTAGCCATGTCCCTCACATATGCAGCCATGTCCCTCTAGCCATGTCCCTCCAGCCATGTCCCTCACATATGCAGCCATGTCCCTTTAGCCATGTCCCTCACATATGCAGCTATGTCCCTCTAGCCATGTCCCTCCAGCCATGTCCCCCACATATGCAGCCATGTCCCTCCAGCCATGTCCCCCACATATGCAGCCATGTCCCTCCAGCCATGTCCCTCTAGCCATGTCCCTCACATATGCAGCCATGTCCCTCTAGCCATGTCCTTCTAGCCATATCCCTCTAGCCATGTCCCTCCAGCCGTGTCCCCCACATATGCAGCCATGTCCCTCCAGCCATGTCCCCCACATATGCAGCCATGTCCCTCCAGCCATGTCCCTCACATATGCAGCCATGTCCCTCTAGCCATTTCCCCCACATATGCAGCCATGTCCCTCCAGCCATGTCCCTCACATATGCAGCCATGTCCCTCTAGCCATGTCCCTCACATATGCAGCCATGTCCCTCTAGCCATGTCCCTCTAGCCATGTCCCTCTAGCCATGTCCCTCCAGCCATGTCCCTCACATATGCAGCCATGTCCCTCTAGCCATGTCCCTCACATATGCAGCCATGTCCCTCTAGCCATGTCCCTCTAGCCATGTCCCTCCAGCCATGTCCCTCTAGCCATGTCCCTCACATATGCAGCCATGTCCCTCTAGCCATGTCCTTCTAGCCATATCCCTCTAGCCATGTCCCTCCAGCCGTGTCCCCCACATATGCAGCCATGTCCCTCCAGCCATGTCCCTCACATATGCAGCCATGTCCCTCCAGCCATTTCCCCCACATATGCAGCCATGTCCCTCCAGCCATGTCCCTCACATATGCAGCCATGTCCCTCTAGCCATGTCCCTCACATATGCAGCCATGTCCCTCTAGCCATGTCCCTCTAGCCATGTCCCTCTAGCCATGTCCCTCCAGCCATGTCCCCCACATATGCAGCCATGTCCCTCCAGCCATGTCCCTCACATATGCAGCCATGTCCCTCCAGCCATTTCCCCCACATATGCAGCCATGTCCCTCCAGCCATGTCCCTCACATATGCAGCCATGTCCCTCTAGCCATGTCCCTCACATATGCAGCCATGTCCCTCTAGCCATGTCCCTCTAGCCATGTCCCTCTAGCCATGTCCCTCTAGCCATGTCCCTCCAGCCATGTCCCCCACATATGCAGCCATGTCCCTCCAGCCATGTCCCTCACATATGCAGCCATGTCCCTCCAGCCATTTCCCCCATACCTTACCTTTGCCGCCGAAAGCCGCCGCACGGAGAACATCACAGCATCATTTGAATAGCTGTTTTGCCCGCGCGTATAGACACTCCCCCTTGCTCGGGATTGGACAGATCACGATCACCCATCCAATCCCGAGCAAGGGGGAGTGTCTATACGCAGCGGGAAAACTACAGCTATTCAAATGAAAGTTTAATCCATGCGGCGGCAGCGGCGGGGGGGGGGGGGGGAGTATTCTATTTAGGTATCGGGGGCATTTGCGCGAGTACAAGTACTCCCGCAAATACTCGATATCGGTATCGGGACAACCCTATTTACACCTCTCCCCGTTCTTCAGCTCCTGCGACCGATCGCGGGACACCGGCGGCGATCGGGTCCACGGGTCCCGCGGTCGCCGCCAGGGAGCTTTGGACCGGGTCGTGGGCGCGCGCTGTGCACTTAAAGGGGACGTACAGGTACGTGCTTGGTGCCATTCTGCCGACGCATATGTGCAGGAGGCGGTCCTTAAGTGGTTAAACTTAGCACTTTAGATTTCTCCCATAGAGACGTTTACAGGGTGTTCCGGCGGCTTTTTTCGAAATTTGCCGCGAACGCCCCAAATTGTTCGCTGTTTGGTGAACGAGGGCGAATGTTCGACTCGAAACGCGCAGCTCATCCCTACTCACTAATAATTTCGACAATTCATTGTAACCGTCACGGCGCTCACATTTGTGCGATCGAGATGATCGGCGAGGAACTTCGACTAATTTCGTTTTTTTTCTCTTTTTTTCTTTACGGCAGAAATCCCGCCCGATCCCCAACACGTCGCGGCTGTCCTGGGATCGGCTTTCCATGAAAAGACGGGGGGCAGTAGAGCCTCACAGATGGGGAATGGATTTTTTTTTGTTGCGGCGTGTCTCGGGCCTGAGACTGCACAAGCTGCAATGTATAATACGAACAGCTAAGGTCTGAACACGCTAACCCCCTTGTATGACCATCGCATGACAAGTGGGCTGCCGGGGAGAGTTGAGCTGTATAACAGCCTAGCGGACAGCTGTTGGGATAAGCGGGCTGTGAGTGATGGGGAAGCGGCGCGGTGATGGAGTGGGTGACACCGAGACTTCTCTAGACAGATACCCAAAACATTTCCAGCTCTCGCCGCACATCTGGTTCTCGTTGACTTCCCAAGGCATCTCTCCCTCCATTATTCCCCTTCGCACATCACTCCCCCTGAAAATCTTCCAGCAGATTTATTCCCCCCCCCCCATCCCCCCATCCCCCCCTATCATCATCAGAGGCGTTGGGAGAATGGAGCTGTAGCCAGTCAGGAGAGGGAGGTGAAGGATCGATGTGGGGGTGTGATGTTCATATGAGGCCAACAAACTGTATACAATTATTTTATAATCCTGAGAATGGATGTTCTCACCCCCCCTCCCCCGAGGTTCACAGCCCGGGGGCCGGGACCCCAACTTGGGCCCAGATTCTTAGATACGATATTCCGTTCACAGCCCGGGGGCCGGGACCCCAACTTGGTCCCAGATTCTTAGATACGATGTTCCGTTCACAGCCCGGGGGCCGGGACCCCAACTTGGGCCCAGATTCTTAGATACGATGTTCCGTTCACAGCCCGGGGGCCGGGACCCCAACTTGGGCCCAGATTGTTAGATACGATGTTCCGTTCACAGCCCGGGGGCCGGGACCCCAAACTTGGGCCCAGATTGTTAGATACGATGTTCCGTTCACAGCCCGGGGGCCGGGACCCCAACTTGGGCCCAGATTGTTAGATACGATGTTCCGTTCACAGCCCGGGGGCCGGGACCCCAACTTGGGCCCAGATTGTTAGATACGATGTTCCGTTCACAGCCCGGGGGCCGGGACCCCAAACTTGGTCCCAGATTCTTAGATACGATGTTCCGTTCACAGCCCGGGGGCCGGGACCCCAACTTGCGCCCAGATTCTTAGATACGATGTTCCGTTCACAGCCCAGGGGCCGGGACCCCAACTTGGGCCCAGATTATTAGATACGATGCTCCATTCACAGCCTGGGGGCCGGGACCCCAAACTTGGTCCCAGATTCTTAGATACGATGTTCCGTTCACAGCCCAGGGGCCGGGACCCCAACTTGGTCCCAGATTCTTGGATACGATGTTCCTTCACAGCCTGGGGAACTCATCGTAGAACATGATTGGTGAAAAAGTTCTCCGAAACCCTTTGCTTGCATTTATCTGGCCCTCTGGCCACTATTCCTCCCACTGGCATTACCAATGGGGCATATTTCTGGCAATGACCCCAATAGTGGGTCACTATTTTTCCCACTGGCACCAATAATAGGGCATTATTGACACCAACAATGGGGCACTATTCTTCTTTCTGGCACCAATGGTTGGCCACTATTTTACTCATTGACACCAATGATGGGACACTATTCCTCCCACTGATACCAATGATGGGACACTATTCCTCCCACTGATACCAATGATGGGACACTATTCCTCCCACTGACACCAATGATGGGACACTATTCCTCCCACTGACACCAATGATGGGACACTATTCCTCCCACTGATACCAATGATGGGGCACTATTCCTCCCACTGATACCAATGATGGGACACTATTCCTCCCACTGACAACAATGATGGGACACTATTCCTGCCACTGACACCAATGATGGGGCAATATTCCTCCCACTGACACCAATGATGGGACACCATTCCTCCCACTGACACCAATGATGGGACACTATTCCTCCCACTGACACCAATGATGGGACACTATTCCTCCCACTGATACCAATGATGGGACACTATTCCTCTCACTGATACCAATGATGGGACACTAATCCTCCCCACTGATACCAATGATGGGGCACTATTCCTCCCACTGATACCAATGATGGGACACTATTCCTCTCATTGATACCAATGATGGGACACTATTCCTCCCACTGATACCAATGATGGGACACTATTCCTCCCACTGATACCAATGATGGGGCACTAATCCTCCCACTGATACCAATGATGGGACACTATTCCTCTCACTGATACCAATGATGGGACACTAATCCTCCCCACTGATACCAATGATGGGACACTATTCCTTCCACTGACACCAATGATGGGACACTATTCCTCCCACTGACACCAATGATGGGGTATCACCTCATTCCAAAGGTGTTCCACAGGGTTAAGGGCAGGTGCTCTTCAAAAAGTAGGGTTGAGGTCAGGGCTCTGTGTAGGGCACTCGGGTTCCTCCACACCAAACTGGTCACACTGTGTGTTTATGGAGCTGGCTTTGAACACGGGGGGGGGGGGGCGCAGTCATGGTGGAACAGAAAAGAGTCTTCACCAAACTGTTACCACAAGGTTGGAAGAGCCCAATTGTCTACAATGCCTTTGTATGATGGACCCTTCACTGGAGACACCTGAACTCCACCATAAATAAAAAAAAAGAGTGGGTTGCCATCTGGGCCCCTGGGGACCTCCGGACCCCTAAAAAATAATAAAAGAAAAAATAATTGGCCCTTTAATAAAAAAGAAAAGAAAAATATATTAAAAAATATATATTTATATAAAAAATAAATAAAAAAAGAGGGGGTTGCCATCTGGGGCCCTGGGGACCTCGGGATCCCTTTTTTTTTTAGGGGGTTCCCATCCGGGCCCCTGGGGACCCCCGGGCCCCTTACAGGTGTAATGCCTGTACCCCCCTGATGGCGGCCCTGCGCGTACGACTTACGCAAACGACGTAAAAAGATACGCTTGTTCCGACGTCCATACCTTGCACGGGCTGCGCCACCTAGAGGGCACCTTTATCTTTACGCCGGCGTATGTCTTACGTAACTGGCGTAACTAATTGAGACGGGCGCGCGTACGTTCGAGAATCGGCGTATCTGGCTCATTTGCATATTCGACGCGGAAAAATCTACGGAAGCGCCACCTAGCGGCCAGCGTAAATATGCACCCGAGATACGACGGCGTAGGAGACTTACGCCGCTCGTATCTTGGCCGAATTTATGTATACG